>JAUESO010000089.1:0-245841 GCA_030914385.1 Drosophila antonietae | reverse complement strand
AATGTAATTGCTTAACCTAATGACAATTATATTATATTTAAAGTGCAAGGTTCTCCTCCATCATTATATATTTTTTCTTCAATATAAACATTGTCTTATCTATTAGATTTCCCTTTTTTTTTTATTGCTCTACTTTTTTGCGCTTGTGAATATTTTCTAACAGAAATATTATTATTCACAATTAAGAAGACTTTAATAGAGGCTTTTCGACTACGAGTTGCCCTAAACTAGCAGTACAAAAGTTTAAAGAATATCGTCCATCTAGAAATGGAGTTATAAGCGTCCACAGGTAACCACCCCCAAGCCACCGCAGCAACTGAGCGGATAGCAGAAGAGCGGATAGAAAAAGAGTGTCAGTTTTTTTTTTGCAGGATTCAGGGTATCTTGTAGTTAAGCCGTCTCGTCTAGATAGTTTTATAACTGATTCCCGATAAATTGTTTTATCGACAATCCTGAAAATATACAAACTAGTACTGCACGTGCAATATACGGACCTAATACAAAAAGAATGAACTCTCTAGCTCTTATATCTTCGGAAATCGACGCGTTCAAACATACGCACAGACGGACATGGCTATATCAACTTTTCACGTCACCCTGATCAAGAATTTATATACTTTATGGGGTCTGCCACGCCCCCTTCTGCTTGTTACATACTTTTAACAAAACCATTATACCTTGATTTCCCATTTTCAATGGGCTTAGGGTATAAAAGTGTGAGACTGATATCAGAGTGGCCGCGATAAGCGATGCGATAATATTGAGCGACAATGTGCAAGAAAGCTCTGCATGCTAATTTACATATAATAGCTTAATACATGTCAGAGTGCAAGCGAAGCGAGAAGAGATCCAAAGCGAAGAGTAAAGCGATTTGCGAGAAAGCTATTCCGAATCGCTTTATCGCTTTTGTTATACGTGTGCTGAGCTTAAATAACCGTTGAGTATGGCCTTAACAGTTTCCAATAGCGGATATGCTTCATCGCCTACAAGAACGTAGAGCATTTTTATACTAGTTCCAGGCAAATTAGTATCTGAAGCCATAAACTGTCGAGATTTAAGTTGTTGATAAAGCTTTGATGGATTAAAAGTGCCACCATCACTTTGTTTGCCATATCCTCCAACTTCAATTGCAATAATTTTACAGTTCGAATTAGCCATTCCTTGAAGAACCATAGAAAAAATTGACGCACTCGCAATGTTTCTCTCTTTGCGTAAAGCTTGCTCTCTGTCATGTCATCGCTTCGCAGATCGCATCGCTTATCGCGGCATCAGCCTAAATGTAAAAGTATAGATTGCAAAATTACCTTTTCAGAGAGGTATATATAAATACATATTGTATTTAACAAAACTAAAAGAAATGATATATAAACATATATACATATGTACTTCAAATGAGTATAATAAATGTACCATGGGATATATACTCACTTCACATTTGTATCAAAAAATAAATATTCATCTTGTCATAACATAATAACTTTGGAATAAAACACGAGATATTTCAGTTTATAATAAATCTACAACAGTCCTCCTCTCTTGCAGTCACCTTTGTATATGATTTCTGTCAACTTAATATAACTAATATAACGGATGGAAAATTAATATCCTATACGATGAACCTTTTATAATTAGGTAACGACTGATCTAACACTACTATAGACAATGCTAAAGCTTAACCCTCTAAGACGTAAGAGTGCCTGTAGGCACTTATTATATTTTTAATAAAAAAAATAAAAAAAACCAAGAGATTTTCTTATCATTTAAAATTTTGTTGACTGTTAAGAATAATCGGCGCGTAAAATTGCATCTTCCGTATATTGTTTCTTTCTGTGCTTATAAAAGTAAAATTATTAAACCAATTGAATACATAATTTTTTTCGTGAAAGGTTAGTTAATTTACTGTTAAAATAAAGTCTCATAAAGGCAAATATGTTTTTAAAAAACAGTTGTACGTTGTAGCAGAGAAATATTGATAAGTGCCTTGGGGCACTATTGGGACTCCATGAAAGCATTTGTTGCTGTTGAAGCTATTTCAGAACTAATTGCACTTTATTTGACGATTTGTATTTTCTTGATTTTGTTAAATAGAGATTCAAAACTGGCTTTGAGGGTTCGATATAAATGGTCTGATTTGACGGATGAACAACTCCTGGAGTTGTTTGAATCAGTCCCGTCGGATGAGGACATGTCAATTTTGTCTAATGACGACGAGGATGTCGGCGTGGTAGAAGCACTTAATACTGCTTTAGTAGAGGAAGCTGATACTGTATCCTTTATATGCAGTAATCTAGAAAATATTGAAAATAGTATGCAGAAATATGAGCCTACCCAAAAAACGCTAAAATGGCCTCGATCGCCGTTGCCAGTTTTCGAAGATACAACATGCGCATCCTTACCATCTTCTGGTGGCTCTAATGGGCTTGGTAAGCAAATAATAACTCCGATTTCTTATAGAAGTCATTATCTTTTATTTTAAAATAGCTATCGAATCAATAAGAAAGGAACCCACTAAAGTAATGTGGCAACAGCAATCCATGCAATTACACATAAACGATATAGTTTTTAGGACAACTCTTCGTTGTCATCTTAAATAACTGAACTCAAAACTCCATTACAATTATGAACAATCAGGAAAGATTGCGGGCAGCCTTGAGGGAAAATATTGCCAATAAGTTTAAAATAACCATGGACTGAATGGTTGTGTCTCGACAGTGGAAAAAGATGATGCAAGCATTGCATGACTTCGCAACCCCAGTGCATTTACACAAAATGCAAACTGTATTTATGCTGTTCAGCTAACAAAAACTGTTTTGCTCAGTACCATAATAAAAATTAAAATTATTTAATGAAATAAAATGGAACAAAAATTAAAAAAGATCAATTTATCAATTATCAATTTTTACACTCCCAGCCCCAAGATCGCACCTTACAGGTTAACGAAAGCTTCTAAAATTTGGTTAAGTACATACTATTTGAGTTCAGGAGCCTCATTTCACTTAAGAACAAATTATTCGAATAAATTGTTTCTATTATTATAGAAAGTAGTCTTAGATAGTTAATATTATTACATTACACAGTGAATCATTTCAGATTATTTTGTATCATCATTATAAAATTACTTACTTGTGTGGGTGTCAAGTGAATAAGACTTGCTAAATGTTCCCGCTCTGGGGCTGACAAATATCGTTGTTGCTTAAATCTTCTCTCAAGCTCATAAACCTTTAAAAACAACAATTAAAAATATATATATTTTGAAAATGTTGTGTAACTTTGAAAATAATCGATACGCGCAGCTCTTAATTTTAAACAAACATATACATACATATATACACATATGTTAAACATATATGTATTTCGTATATGTACATACATTATGTGCTCAAAGTAAAAAACTACAGTAAAACACGTAAGGCGTCCGACTGTACCAAAAATATTCAAGTGTTCTTATACCCTGAACCCACTGAAAATGGGAATTCATAATTCATAATGGGTATAATGGTTTTGTGAAAATGTATGTAATAGCAATAACCATACAACACGTAGACTGGACAACTAGAACAAACTGTTTTTCACGCACCAGAATATGAGCGAATTGCCGCTCAACTTCGTATTTATTCGGTTTGGGCAATTCAGGCTCGGGTAGTCAAAATTTGATCCGCATGGAGCTATGCTCCGATCCTTACTTTAGTTTTGTCAGAAACGCTCTAGCAATGCCTTATTTGGTTTTAGTTAACACCAGTGATGCCAATTTTTTTTTCTTTTAAAGGCAAAACTATACGGAAAAAAGGCAGAAAATCTAAAAAAAAGGACAGAAAACAGGACAAAAACTTTTTTTTCTAAATTTGATTTTTTTTTTTTCTTTTTTCTTATAACAATTTCAAGGCATTGTCAATTATGTTATCATATTCCTCTTCCCTGGCCTCGTATGTCGCCATGGATCCAACACGCGCCAAGCACTCTTCTGGCAACTTATAGCTAATACAACACAAGTTGTGCCTGGCGACAAATTTGGGGACATTCCGGAGGCTTAAAGCATATTTTATTTTTTTGGGCAAAACACGATGCGTTTTGAATATGTTTTTTTGTCGCCATATGTGCGTGAATTTGGTCAATTTTGCAATTTATACTGCATTTGCTGTATTTGCAGTACGGCTTATTATTGTCGTTCTCACCCCAGGCTATCCACGACTTGAAATTTTGCTGCTGTAGCCAGCAATCCCGAAATTTTTGTTTATAGATCTCCTTGGGCATTTTATCACTCTTTTCAAATTCAATTTTAGATAAGAAACGATATCGTTAATACATAAAAAACTTCCTACCTCTAACCATACAACACATAGACTGGACAACTGGTCCAAATTAATGTGCACACTTATTTTTTGACTTTAGAACCCCCTTAGCTTCGTATTTGCTCGGGTTTTTACTTTTAGGGTCGGGAGAGAAAAATTGCTGATGGCAAAATCATTCCGCTTCGAGCGCTCGACGGTGACGGTCGATTTTCCAAAAAGGCCTGACATGTGCCGCTCTTTCCCTTGCTCTCTTTCTTTTTCTGCCCCATGCTTTTTACTCTCTGCTCTCTTCTCACAAAAATATATGTATACTGGCACAAACAGCAAGCAGCTCACAAAAATTGAAATTTCTTCTCGACTCGCGATCCCATTGGTTCCCTTCTGAGCGAAGAGTATACCGAATTCTCAAACTGCTTTGCCATGCTCATGCAAAATGTTAGCGTTTTTATGATTATTTGTGGAAAGGGTATGAAAGTGTTTATGTGCATAACGAATATTATTTCCCGATGACCATACACACACACATTTACACTTCCTCGCTATATGTGTAAGCATTTATGTGCTTATGTGCGATTGATATTCTTGCTGCTTGTAGCACTATTAGAACGCCAGCAGTTGATATTGGTTCGGTTGGGTAGCGATGTGAGCTTGCATACACACACACATTTACACTTCCTTGCTATATGTGTAGGCATTTATGTGCCTGTGTGCGATAGGTGGTAGCTGATGTGAGTCTACACACACACATACATATGTGTAAGTTTGTGATGTGATAATCACAATCGCCGAGTATCACTTGTATAGGCATTTGAATGAATGCTCTGCCTGGGGCCTTTGCTTGTTTCGTGCATGGGTCTCGAATATTGGGCGTGTGCCTATCTCAACATTGAAATTAATAAAGCATAATACATGTATATTTTTGTTCTTTAGTGGAAAATATGTCTACATAACGAATGCATATTTTTGCATAAAAGGGTCAATTTTACCTGTATATCTAGGCATTTCTTTAAAAGGGTTATATGTGACCTGAATTTGCGCAAGCTTTTGAACAACTTGTCCCATTTTTGCCTATATGGTCAAATCAGGTACTAAATATTAAACAACAAATGATAACTGATCAACAGGTAATAAAAAATAATTGACCTCTCCTGCAATTCGACCCAAAATCGTTTACATGCAGCAAGTGTATCGCACACAGGCACATAAATGCTTACACATATAGCAAGGAAGTGTAAATGTGTATGCGTATGCAAGCTCACAGCAGCTACAAAACCGAACGAACATCAACTGCTGCTGGGGGTTCTAAAAATGCTCTACAGGCGGCAGCAAGAATATTGCACACAAGCACATAAATGCCTACACATATAGCAAGGAAGTGTAAATGTGTGTGTGTATGCAAGCTCACATCGCTACCCAACCGAACCAATATCAACTGCTGGCGTTCTAATAGTGCTACAAGCAGCAAGAATATCAATCGCACATAAGCACATAAATGCTTACACATATAGCGAGGAAGTGTAAATGTGTGTGTGTATGGTCATCGGGAAATAATATTCGTTATGCACATAAACACTTTCATACCCTTTCCACAAATAATCATAAAAACGCTAACATTTTGCATGAGCATGGCAAAGCAGTTTGAGAATTCGGTATACTCTTCGCTCAGAAGGGAACCAATGGGATCGCGAGTCGAGAAGAAATTTCAATTTTTGTGAGCTGCTTGCTGTTTGTGCCAGTATACATAAAATTTTGTGAGAAGAGAGCAGAGAGTAAAAAGCATGGGGCAGAAAAAGAAAGAGAGCAAGGGAAAGAGCGGCACATGTCAGGCCTTTTTGGAAAATCGACCGTCACCGTCGAGCGCTCGAAGCGGAATGATTTTGCCATCAGCAATTTTTCTCTCCCGACCCTAAAAGTAAAAACCCGAGCAAATACGAAGTTAAGGGGGTTCTAAAGTCAAAAAATAAGTGCGCACATTAATTTGTACCAGTTGTCCAGTCTATGTGTTGTATGGTTAGTGCTCCTACACTATCAATTTATCACTGTTATACTTATTTTGGCGCTATTCTTAACCAAATATCGGTACACAATTTAGTATATTTTATGCTAAAGTTCTGTTAAACTGCGCTGCAATGTTATTTAATAAAATTCTGTTGCATCAACAACCGATCAACTGGGAAAACAACCAACCAACTGGGAAAATATGAACACGATTCGCATTCACAAAAAAAGGACAGATTTCCGGATAGGGGATGTTTGATATTTTTTCCGGACAAAGCGGTTAAAAACAGTGGGCGTAGACGCATAATTTTTGGCCAGTTCTTAGAAAGAGTCGAGGCTAAACATGACTGTAAAATTTGGTTGCTTACATTCCAAAAATGCGAAAATTACAGGGTATTTTTCGGTATACCACGCCCCCAAAGAGGCTGAAAAACAATTTTTGGGTCATCGATAGAGGAGAACATTAGTAACGCAACCATCCAATTTTCAAGCTTCTAGCTCTAAAAATGTAGAAGATATAAACTTTTGCGGTTTGCCACGCCCCCTGTGGGCGTAGACATATAACTTTTTGATCGATCTTCTTAGAATCATAACATTAACTCACATGCAAAATTTCAGCGTTCTAGCTTTAACGGTGTAGAAGATACGTTTTTCCCGATTTGCCACGCCCCCAATGGGCGTAGATATATCCGCCTTAGCTTTTTGAACTTGGGTTGTCACCCCGAGTATACATTCCAAATTGCAACTCTCAAGCTCATCATCTAGTATGATAACTTGCCTATGGACGGAAGAGTTTTCCGATTTGCAACGCCCCTAGTGGGCGGATCGGGAAAATTTTTACACTTTATAATTCGGGAGCATATATGAGTATATGTTTAAAATTTCTCTAGTCTCTAGCTCTAATAGCGCCGAAAAATATTGCGTTCATACGGACAGACGGACAGCAAGACGGACATTGCACAAACCCAATATACTTTTTTCCCTTTGGGAAACAAGTATAACAAGTAAGAACGTTGCAGTTAGGCGCAACTACTGCGATATACTTTGTTCCCATAAGTGCATCTTATTTATTTAATAAACATTTAATTAACGAAATATTTCGGCAATTAGAAAACGTACATGGCAAGCAACAAACGTTTTTCCTACACATACATACAGATTTACACATGTACACACTATACGAGTATACACACAATTTTCTATGTATGCATACAAAAGTTTGCATGCCAGAATATTCTAAGAATTGTGACTGAATTGGGAATTTTTCGATCCTTACTTTAGTTTTGTCAGAAACGCTCTAGCAATGCCTTATTTGGTTTTAGTTAACACAGCTGATATTAGGTCAGTGGCACTGATGGTAAGCGCTATGCAAGCTATACTTGGGTGCGTGGGTTCGAATCTCGCAAAAAACTTTTTTTTTTCAAAAATTATTATTTTTTAATTTTTTTATATTTGTATATTTATTACAAAATGCTTGCTGCCAATTGATAATAATTTATAAACATACGCATATGAATTGAGCTTTTTTTTTGCTACGCTGCTTGCTTGACAAGCTGTTTTTCTATGCATGCATATATGTATGTATGTATGTACACAGATGTTTGTATTTGTGTATACAAATCCAAGTGTGTATACATATTGCAAGAAGTGCGATTGTATTGTTTTGTTTGTCACAAGCTGCTGATCAGCTGTGAATTTATTTAGGTTTAGCTAACGATTAGATGTTATATTCAAAAGACCTAGGCTCGAATCCCGCTGGAAACTTTTTATTTATTAATCGAAAACTTATAAATTTTATTTTTTAAATTCATTAATATTATTATATTTATATTAACATGATTTCTTCCATCTTAGCAATTGCTACTAAGCTATTATATGCATGAATTATGCAGTTAGCCACAACAAACTTCTTTGCCGATTTGCCACGCCCCCAGTGGGCGTAGACGCATAATTTTTGGCCAGTTCTTAGAAAGGGCCGAGGCTAACATGACTGCAAAATTTGGTAGCTTACATTCCAAAAATGTGACAATGACGGGGTAGTTTTCGATATGCCACGCCCCCAAAGAGGCAGAAAAATTATTTTTGGGTTATCGATAGCGGAGGACATTAGTAATTGTACCATCAAATTTTCAAGCTTCTAGCTCTAAAACTGTAGGAAATATAAACTTTTGCGGTTTGCCACGCTCCCTGTGGTCGTAGATATATCTACCATAGCTTATTAGTCTTGGGTTGTCAACCCGAGTATACATGCAAAATTTCTCTAGTGTCAATAGTGTTAAGAATATAGCACAATTTGAAAAATCACTATATATTCAGGTCCGATTTGCCACGCCCCCAATGGGCGTAGACATATAACTTTTTGATCGATCTTCTTAGGATCATAACATTAACTCACATGCAAAATTTCAGCGTTCTAGCTTTAACGGTGTAGAAGATACGTATTTCCCGATTTGCCACGCATCCAATGGGCGTAGATATATCCGCCATAGTTTTTTGAACTTGGGTTGTCACCCCGAGTATACATTCCAAATTGCAACTCTCAAGCTCATCATCTAGTATGATAAATTGCCTATGGACGGAAGAGTTTTCCGATTTGCAACACCCCTAGTGGGCGGATCGGGAAAATTTTTACACTTTATAATTCGGGAGCATATATGAGTATATGTTTAAAATTTCTCTAGTCTCTAGCTCTAATAGCGCCGAAAAATATTGCGTTCATACGGACAGACGGACAGACGGACGGACAGCAAGACGGACATTGCACAAACCCAATATACTTTTCCCCTTTGGGAACAAAGTATAACAAGTAAGAACGTTGCAGTTAGGTGCAACTAACTGCGATATACTTTGTTCCCATAAGTGCATCTTATTTATTTAATAAACATTTAATTAACGAAATATTTCGGCAATTAGAAAACGTACATGGCAAGCAACAAACGTTTTTCCTACACATACATACAGATTTACACATGTACACACTATACGAGTATACACACAATTTTCTATGTATGCATACAAAAGTTTGCATGCCAGAATATTCTAAGGATTGTGACTGAATTGGGAATTTTTCGATCCTTACTTTAGTTTTGTCAGAAACGCTCTAGCAATGCCTTATTTGGTTTTAGTTAACACAGCTGATATTAAGTCAGTGGCGCTGATGGTAAGCGCTATGCAAGCTATACTTGGGTGCGTGGGTTCGAATCTCGCAAAAAACTTTTTTTTTTTCAAAAATTATTATTTTTTAATTTTTTTACATTTGTATATTTATTACAAAATGCTTGCTGCCAATTGATAATAATTTATAAACATACGCATATGAATTGAGCTTTTTTTTTGCTACGCTGCTTGCTTGACAAGCAGTTTTTCTATGCATGCATATATGTATGTATGTATGTACACAGATGTTTGTATTTGTGTATATAAATCCAAGTGTGTATACATATTGCAAGAAGTGCGATTGTATTGTTTTGTTTTGTCACAAGCTGCTGATCAGCTGTGAATTTATTTAGGTTTAGCTAACGATTAGATGTTATATTCAAAAGACCTAGGTTCGAATCCCGCTGGAAACTTTTTATTTATTAATCGAAAACTTATAAATTTTATTTTTTAAATTCATTAATATTATTATATTTATGTTAACATGCTTTCTTCCATCTTAGCAATTGCTACTAAGCTATTATATGCATGAATTATGCAGTTAGCCACAACAAACTTCTTTGCCGATTTGCCACGCCCCCAGTGGGCGTAGACGCATAATTTTTGGCCAGTTCTTAGAAAGGGCCGAGGCTAACATGACTGCAAAATTTGGTAGCTTACATTCCAAAAATTACAGGGTATTTTTCGTATTCGATAGAGGAGAACATTAGTAACTCAACCATCAAATTTTCAAGCTTCTAGCTCTAAAACTGTAGGAGATATAAACTTTTGCGGTTTGCCACGCCCCCTGTGAACGTAGATATATCTACCATAGCTTATTAGTCTTGGGTTGTCAACCCGAGTATACATGCAAAATTTCTCTAGGGTCAAAATTGTTAAGAATATAGCACAATTTGAAAAATCACTATATATTCAGGTCCGATTTGCCTCGCCCCCAATGGGCGTAGAAAGATAACTTTTTGATCGATCTTCTTAGAATCATAACATTAACTCACATGCAAAATTTCAGCGTTCTAGCTTTAACGGTGTAAAAGATACGTATTTCCCGATTTGCCACGCCCCCAATGGGCGTAGATATATCCGCCATAGCTTTTTGAACTTGGGTTGTCACCCCGAGTATACATTTCAAATTGCAACTCTCTAGCTCATCATCTAGTATGATAACCTGACTATGGGCGGAAGAGTTTTCCGATTTGCCACGCCCCTAGTGGGCGGATCGGGAAAATTTTTACACTTTATAATTCGGCAGCATATATGAGTATATGTTTAAAATTTCAGTCTCTAGCTCTAATAGCGCCGAAAAATATTGCGTTCATACGGACAGACGGACGGACAGCAAGACGGACATTGCACAAACCCAATATACTTTTTCCCCTTCGGGAACAAAGTATAATAAGGGTGAAACTTAAAAAACAACAAAAACTTAGATTAGTCATATTTGACACTGTCAAGAAACTCTACACATTTTGTTCTCTTCATCTGTTTTGCTCTTATTCAATCGACAGTTGGGCAAATCATTTTCAGAATTAGTGGAAATGTTTTCCATGTCGAGAAAACCAATATACAACGTCCTCAGTTGCGTGGTAAACGAGGGAAGACTTGTAGCAAAGGGTGTAGGTGGCCGGAAGAGTGTGACGTGGATGTGCCCCACGAAACGGTCCGTCAGCCCATTCTACGGCATGGGTATTCTTCGAAAGTGGCACGTAAGAAACCCTGTCGTCGACAAATGTGGAAAAACGCTTTTCTTTTGCTCATACTATGTTTAGGCACGTAAAGTAGTATTGGAAGGACGTTATATTTTGCGACGAGACCAAAATAATATTGTATTACAACGAATGTCCGTCCAAAGTATGGTAAAAGGCCTCTATAGCTTACGATAAAGCGAATATTATTCCAACAGTCAAATTTGGAAAGCGGTCGGTTATGGTTTGGGCCTGCATATCCATCCAAGGAGTCGGTGAACTGGTATTCATTGAAAACACCATGAATGCCTTTCATTTTTTTTTAGCATAAATTCTACACCGTTTGAACTAGAGATTGATATATTTACATAGATAGATATTATGGATAAGATGATTCTGTAATTTTTGGAATTTTAGATGCCACGCTTCCTTCGCTACCAATTTGAAAAGGGGCAATACTAGAGACTCGCAATTTGGCAAATAGACATATGTATTTTAGTGCTATTAATACTGTCCGAAAGAAATGTGAATATCGCCCATCTAGAAATGGAGTTATAAGCGTCTAAAGTATTGGTCAACCCACCCCCAAGCCACTGCTGCAACTGAGCGGTTAGCAGAGCATGCGCTGAGTAAAGAAGAAGAGTATTGTTTTTTCTGCAGCGTTCAGGGTATCTCGTTATCGAGCAGCCTAGACTAGAGCCTTCTTATTTGTTTAACTATTCAAGAAGTGAAATGAATGAATAAGACGTAGGCTGCTTAAAAACTATATGTATGGATATCTATTCATTGTAACCCTCTTTTACTCAATAGCTGTAACTTACATTAATTTAATATGTGTGTATATGTCATATCAACATTTGGGCATGCAAAATATATGAAAAAGATGTATGGCAAACATACAATCGTTTAAATACATATATGTATATGAAAGACAGATAAATACAATAAAATACTTTTTAAGTATTTATAACGGTTAAATGAAAACGAATTTGATATTTACAATGCACTTCACTACGTTACCCATCAACAAAAATAAATACCTTTTGAGAGTATATTTGCACTGTACAAATGTGTGTTTGCATATGTCGCTCGACAAATACTACCGTTGAATATACTGCAATACATTTAAGCATTCACACAATTTTATGTGTGCATATGTATATATATATATATATTTGGATGAATATGTGTACACATATTCCTGCGCATTCTAAATAGAATCAATTTCAAAAAGTTTGTATAAATTTATAGGAGTAGAAAATTGAACCCCCATAATAATAATGGTATAATAATATTTATAATAATATTTCATAATATTTCATACGTATATTTTACGCATAATTTACTTAGCTACAAAATATAATAATTATAATCAATGTCGAATCCATTTTTCGATTCTGATTAAATCACGAATTTAAATGAAATAAATTTTATTATAAACAAACAAACTATGCCAAACCAAACTGTATGTCTCTAGTACTTGAAATATGTTTTTTAAATCCTGAGCCCATTGAAAATGGGAAATCAGAGTATAATGGTTTTGTTAAAAGTATGTAACAGGAAGAAGGAGGCGTGGCAGACCCCATAAAGTATATATATTGATCAGGGTGACGAGAAAAGTTGATATAGCCATGTCCGTCTGTCCGTAAGTTTGAACGCGTCGATTTCTGAAGATATAAAAGCTAGAGAGTTCATTCTTTTTGTGTTAGGTCCGTATATTGCACGCGCAGTTTGTTTCAGAAATGTGATAACTTGTATATTTTCAAAGTTATCGATAAACGAATTTATCGGGAACCGGTTATAAAATTCTAGCTAATTCATCTTTTGAGTTAGAGTCTCCAAGTCTTCTGCATATATATAGATACTAATTTAATACAATTTCGGTTTCTGTCAGATTTTGGATTCCGGTCCCCTCTTCGCCCCACCACCCCTAAATGTGAAAAAATGCATTTCAAATACTAGAGACATGCTGTTTGGTTTAACATATAGATATGAATATCATAATCATAATCTGAAGATATCAATACGATTGTCCATCTAGAAACAGAATTATTAATCATCAAAGCTTTCTCATCAAAACCCATGCGACGCAGCAGCAAAGCAGCGAGACAGCAAGCCGCCTGCAATGCTTACACACATGCATGCACACATACATGCCTACAAGCGTAGATCAGCGTCTATGTTGTGCGTGGTTATGCGTGCAGAAACGAATCAAATAATTCTAGGAATATCAGTCTCGACTACAACTTTCTTACTTGTTACACATGTGCTAGCAGTTATCGGCAAATCAACCAATATACAAGAAATTCCTCTACACAATCTCCTTTCAGCCCCATACACCAGTTATAGTTAAAATAGTTAAAATCTAACCCTATATTTAGGTGGTAGCCATTTGAAATAAAATAAAATAGCTTCGTTAACCGAATGTCTTTTTATCAATGCAAATTTTGTCAAATGAAACTACTTAATGGGGAAAAAAGTTTCAAAAATTCAATATATTTTTCATGTTGAACAAACCTGAGCTTGTGTGAAAAGAACTCTCCTTTTTCGCCTTTGTGCCAATGGAAATTGAAGAGGCTTTGTATCACTTACGCTGCATGCAGCTAACCCAGTCATATTGCCCATGTGGCTCATTGAACCACCAGCAGAGGAGCTCATAAGACGTGAAACTGTAATAAGACATCAAAAAGATAACAATATATCGAATTATTACTTTTACTTTTAAATGCACTTTTTGAATTTATTTTTGCCATTTCGATTATACGCAACCAAGATTAGAACATAAAAGCGATATTTAAATTTTAGATTTCAAATAATTTTAATCTCGAACACAAGTTTATTTTTGTGGACAACGGTATAATACTAAAACTTTTATTTACGTAAATGTAAGATTTTTTCACTATAATATATCAGGAATGTACATAAATATGGTATATGGTTTAGAAACGTCATATTCGTAAAAGTGAAAATCATCTTTTCATTTCTTAAACAAACAATGACAACAAAATAATTTAAAATCAATTATTCTCACGCAAACCTTTTTCGTTTTTAGAAGTGTTCAGTGATTGGGTGACTCAGCAAAAATTGTAATTTTAAATATCTTTGCTGGTAAAGTAAAGCAAACAGTTTCAAGTGTTTAGCATGAATATTTTTCTTCTTTTTTTTTTTTTTTTGTTTATGTTTCGAAGTGTTCACAACAATTTCATTAATATAAATATATTTACATATTTGCGTGCGCATATATGTAAATCTATTATATATATCTAAGTTAAATACAAATAAAAAAAGTAAGAACGTTGCAGTTAGGCGCAACTAACTGCGAGAGACTCTGTTCTCGTAGGTGCCGGTTCTTTATTTATTAAACATTTAATAAACAAAATATTTCGGCAATTAGCAAACGTACATGGCAAGCAACAAACATTTTCCTATACATACACACAAATTTAAACATGTACACACTATACGAGTATACACACAATTTTCTACATACATATGTATGCATACAAAAGTGTACATGCCAGAATATTCTAAGAATTGTGACTGAATTGGGAATTTTTCGATCGTTACTTTAGTTTTGTCAAAAGGCGCTCTAGCAATGTCTTTTTTGGTTTTAGTTAACAAAGCTCATATCACGGCAGTGGCGCTGGTGGTAAGCGCTATGCAAGCTATACTTAGGTGCGTGGGTTCGAACCCCGCAGAAGACTTTTTGTTTATTAAAATTTCTATGAATTTTGAATTTTTCGACCGTTACTTTAGTTTTGTCAAAAGGCGCTCTAGCAGTGCCTTATTTGGTTTTAGTTAACGGAGTCCAGACCATGGCAGTGGCGCTGGTGGTAAGTGCTGCGAATCCCGCAGAAAAATTTTTATACCCTGAACCCATTGAAAATTGGGTATAATGGATTTGTTAAATGTATGTAACAGGCAGAAGGAGGCGTGGCAGACCCTATAAAGTATATATATTCTTGATCAGGATGACGAGAAAAGTTGATCTAGCCCTGTCCGTCTGTCCGTTCGTCTGTCCGTCAGTATGAGCGTCGAGATTTCGGAAACTACAAAAGCTAGAGAGCTGAAATTTCACATGAACACTCGTATGTTAGTTACACAGTAAGAGTTTATTTTGTTTTTTCGATAGCTCATCCCATTTCCAAATTATCGATAAAAAATACGCATATGAATTGTGCAATTAAGCACTAGAAACTGCTTTTCCGATTTGCCACGCTGCCGTGGGCAAGCAATTTTTCTATGCATGCATACATGCATATATGTATGTATGTGTATACAGATGTTTCTACATGTATACACATCCAAGTGATATATGTATGTAGCAGTGAACTTATTTAGATTTAGCTAACGATTACATGTTATTTTCAAAAGACCTGGGTTCAATTGCCGCTGGAAACTTTTTATTTATTAATCGAAAAGTTATAACATTTATTTTTTAAATTCATTCATATATTTTATTTATGTTCAAATGCTTTCTGCCATCTTAGCAATTACTACTAAGCTATTATATGCATGAATTATGCAATTGGCCACAACAAACTTCTTTGCCGATTTGCCGCGCCCCCAGTGAGTGCCAGTTCTTAGAAAGAGCAGAGGCTAACATGACTGCAAAATTTGGTTTCTTACATTCAAAAAATGCGAAAATTACAGGGTATTTTTCGATATGCCACGCGCCCAAAGAAGCTGAAAAATTATTTTTGGGTCATCGATAGAAGAGGATATTAGTAACTGAACCATCCATCAAGCTTCTAGCTCTTAAACTGTAGGAAATATAAACTTTTGCGGTTTGCCACGCCCCCTGTGGACGTAGATATATCTACCATAGCTTATTGATCTTCGGTTGTCAGCCCGAGTATACATTCCAAATTGCAACTCTCTAGCTCATAATCTAGTATGATTACTGGCCTATGGGCGCCACGCTCCTAGTGGGCGGATCGGGTAAATTTTTACACTTTATAATTCGGTAGCATATATGAGTATATGTTTAAAATTTCTCGTCTCTAGCTCTAATAGCGCCGAAAAATATTGCGTTCATACGGACGGACGGACGGACAACAAGACGGACATTGCACAAACCCAATAGACTCTTTTTCCATTTTAGGGAGCAGAGTCTAAAAATCTACTAAGCCCAACTTAGCATATGCTCTGTAACGCGATGGATCTTCGTTTCTAACCTATCATATTGACTAAATACTTTATTTTATTGTTAGGATATGAACTCTTTGTAGGGCTAACGGTATCTCCAAGTCGAGCATTATCAACTAGATCACTCATAATTGTTCATACTACTACATTTCTATATATGTACATATACGTCCAAAATTGAGGCGTAGTTTCTGTAATAATTCACTTAATAGCTTTGCATTTGGAAAAATATATTCTTTTTAAAACTTATTATTGTTATGTAAAAGATTATTTTACAATTAGAAGAACTTAAATTATTAAATTACACAGAAGTTGTTTAAAATGTGTAAACTGTTTAAGTCACATGACCATTCCATATATATGTACGTTTCCATTTTCTCTTGGCACATGACTGAGTGCATTCAAATTCATTCGTTTGAATTCATTTAATTGAATTGTCTGTTAAGTTTCTAATTGAAAAAGTCAAAATATCTTTTAAGATTTCATGTTTAAGAGTTTGTATGAAACAACGTTAATTTTTATTTTAACCTTAAATAGTAAATTGAAATACAAGCTGAAATAGAGTCTACGTTATATATTATATTATATTTATATATTATATTAATTATGTATATTTTTTATGAATTATGTTTCTTATATTACGTACTTGCAAATCTGGGGTCATTAGCCGTTGATCCATACCAGGAAGCCGAGCCTCGCATATCAGTGTAATGTCCCGCTAAAGATAAATTATCTGTCGGTCCACAATAGCTTTGAACTCCTGGACTGTGATACAACGATCCCATAGCGTACGGATTCGCCATTGTTGATGTGCTTACTGTTCCTGGTGAATTAATACTACTACCACTAGAATTAGAACTGGAAAATACAACGCAAGAATTTAATGAGTATTCTTAATAATCACTTAATAATAATATACATATATTCCGTACCTAGCCATTACAAGGGTATCGCTTACATATATTTATACTTATACTACTACAGCATATATTTATATATATATATTTATTAGACTGCAAATACTTATTTATGCGATTAAGGCAGATCATATTGTCGTTGCCCTAATCATAATTCAACAGAGTAACATGACTAACAGTCGTTGTAGACAGAGTTGCTTTCCAACATATTAGTTATCACAGTAAATCCGCACAGCACAGACTTAGCTCAGCAACTAATGTGGAACTGTTCTTTGCTATTTATATGTTAATGTAGGGTAAACATATCACCTCTCGGCTAGATTCTGTATATGTTTTGGGTAGTGCACTCTTATACTCGTGGGCACCCTCTCCTTTAAAGTGTTAATATTTTCCCAATACGTCCACTAGCGGGTGCCAAAAGTAAGTAAATCATTACTAAAGCTGATAGTTTAAAATTCGAAATATATACTTGCGTTGACAACTCAATTCTGAGAAAGCGATATTTTTTAAAGCTTTATGTTATGGCAACTTATGTATTTGTTGAATATACCCTCTTGTAGATAGATATATTCGTCAAATTGTCAGATTGATATAATAATATTTATAGGTGTAGAGTATTTAATATTTCAAATCTCAAACTTATTTAGTTTACGAGATCTCTGCTCTCATACGGACGGAAAGACGGAAAGGCGGGCATAGTTATCTCTACTCAGCTTGTGGCTCTGATCAGAAATACTAACGTACACTAAAATTAGTAGCGGTGATGCACATTGCTCAGAAGTGTTTAATTCGACTGATATATACATATGTATTTGCCAAAACACAAGTATTTCGTCTCAAATTTGTGAAGAAGTTACTAGATTTCCGTGTTCATTACACATATGTACTTATTTATATAAAATTGACAAGCTACGTTTAAAAAACCAAACCAATGTATTTATTATTATCGATAAAAGGCATATGGGATGAGCCAATGAAATAATATGATAAACTCGTACGACGTATGGCACATCAGAATGCGTTTAAAATTGAAGTTTTTTACGAGGTCTTGGCGGTCATACTTTCGTATGTTTACGGACGGATTTAGCTACTCACACCCTGATCAAGAATATATAAATTCATTTTCGCAAAACCTTTATATCCTGATTTTCCAATTTTAATTGGTTCAGGATATAAAAATTAAGAATGGTGTCGTCGGGTGTAACCGACTACACAATACGCTTTCACAGTTGAAACGCTGTCGTACCCAATATTTGGTTGGTCAAGCCCCCAATTAGTATATACATACGTATATATTATTTTCGTGCACATTAATAGTGGATGTCAACTATAATTAAATTAAATTTTGAGCTCAAGCTCTAATAACGTGAAGTGCTCGTAGAAATCTGCTATATCTTTTTTAACTTAGGTTGACATATTTAATTGAATTATGACTACCAACCTGTATAGATATCCTCTAAATCTGGGTGATCAACGCGACTATACATTCCCAATTATAACTCTATAGCTCTTCAATTAAAAAGATCTTTGAATTGCTACGCCCCTATTGGGTGGATCGGAAAAATTTTTACACTTTATACATGAGTTTAAATTTCAAGTCTCAAGCTTCAATTGATGTGAAAAAATTTAATGAATACGAACAGATGAACGAAAGGCAAAGCGGACATTGTCAATATACAATATACATTACCAATATATTTATTTCACTTCGTGAATATACTGATCGGACGTGGTTAGCAAATCAGTCACCCATTGTGTGACTGCCGTGACATATTTGAGAATTTGACTAATTATTGAAAATATTACAAAATTTCAAGCTTTTTATACTCTGAACCCAGAGAACCAATATATACATATAACAACGATATACATATATAATGCAATAATTCAAAAATTCGAAGACATGCAAAATTTACAATTTGTTGTACATTTCTGGCTTACCGAAATGGGGAAGGCGGGTTTCCGTTTATTTCCAATTTCCGGTAAGATTCCTCTATTGGGCTCAAAATATCAGTCACACTAAACGGTGTTGAGTGGTTATTGTTGAATAGAGTGTTTTGTTGTTGGCTATGCAAATTCTGAAGATGTTGAATACTAGACAGGCTGTGGTGGTGATGTGCAACCGCGACAGCGGCTGCCGCAGAAACCGAGATTTGTGTCGAGGTATCGTTTGTATTAGGCTTAGAAAGTGGTTCCAATTGATGCTGATGAGAAGCCGTTGTTTGTATAAGTATTTCTTTTTGAGATAAACTCATAACCAAATCTGCTTCATGACCCAAACTTGTTTCCTCTTCGTCAGGTATTGCTCGAAAGCATCGTCGCTCGTTAAATGGATCAATTATATTTGACGCGGACATACGAAAAACTTTGGTTTATTTGTCCCCTTTAAAGTTATTGTATCTACAAGTATACAGAAATGTATGAAATACATAAGGTGAGAATATTATAGAATATATTTTATAGCGCTAATTATATGAGTTTATTAGCATACAATAACTTTGTAAAATAAAAGCAATATAAAAACAAGTAAGAAGGCTCTAGTCGAGACGGCTCGACTACGAGATACCCTGAACCCTGCAAACAAAACTAATATTCTTCTTCATTATGCACTTATGAGATTATACACTCTTAATCTACTATGAAAATTTTATGACGATCGTTCATCTAGAAATGGAGTTCTTCTTACTTGTTTTTTCCAAAAATTATTTTAAAAATCTTTTTTTATATTTATATATTTGTATATTTATTATAAAATGGTTGCTGCCAGCGCCAATTGATAATAAAATATTTATAAACATACGCATATGAATCGTGCATTTAAGCACTAGAAACTGCTTTTCCGATTTTTGTACGTGTATACACATCCAATTTTTAATTCATTAATATTTTTATGTTTATGTTAAAATGTTTTCTGCCATCTTAGCAATTACTACTAAGCTGTTTGTATGCATGAATTATGCAGTTGGCCACAACAAAATTCTTTTGCCGATTTGCCACGCCCCCAACGGGCGTAGACGCATAATTTTTGGTCAGTTCTTAGAAAGAGCAGAGGCTAACATAACTGCAAAATTTGCCTGCTTACATTCCAAAAATGTGACAATGACGGGGTAGTTTTCGATATGCCACGCCCCCAAAGAGGCAGAAAAATTATTTTTGGGTTATCGATAGCGGAGGACATTAGTAATTGTACCATCAAATTTTCAAGCTTCTAGCTCTAAAACTGTAGGAAATATAAACTTTTGCGGTTTGCCACGCTCCCTGTGGACGTAGATATACCTACCTACTTATTGAACTTGGGTTGTCAACCAGAGTATACATGCCATTTCAAGTTTCTAGTGTCAATAGTGTTAAAAGTATAGCACAATTAGAAAAATTACTATATATTTATTTCCGATTTGCCACGCCCCAATGGGCGTAGACATATAACTGTTTGATCGATCTTAGAATAATAACATTAGCTCACACGCAAAATTTCAGCGTTCTAGCTTTAACGGTGTAGAGGATACGTTCCCGATTTCCCACGACCCCAATGGGCGTAGATATATCCGCCATAACTTTTTGATCTTGGGTTGTTACCGCGAGTGTACATTCCAAATTGCAACTCTCAAGCTCATCATCTAGTATGATTACTAGCCTATGGGCGCAAGAGTTTTCCGATTTGCCCTAGTGGGCGGATCGAGAATATTTCTACACTTTATAATTCGGGAGCATATATGAGTATATGTTCAAAATTTCAAGTCTCTAGCTCTAATAGCGCCGAAAAATATCGCGTTCATACGGACAGACGGACGGACAGCAAGACGGACATTGCATAAACCCAATAGACTCTTTTTCCCTTTTAGGGAACAGAGTCTTGTTAAACTTGTTAGAAAGCAGTAGTCGGGACTGGTCGACTACGAGTTTCGAACGAACAATATTCCAAGAATTATTCGATTCGTTTCTGGATGCATAAGAAACTGTAAATGCAAAACCACTCGCACACATAGACGCTGATCTAAGCTTGTAAGCCTGTATGTGTGTAAGCATTGCATACGCCTTGCTGTCTCGCTGCCTCTCTCGCTGCCTCTCTTGCTGTGCTGCCATAACTTCTTGGATAAATAATTCAGTTTCTAGACGGACAATCATAATTAAGTGTTCAGATTATGATCATGACATTAATATCTATATGCTAAACCAAACTACATGTCTCTAGTATTTGAAATGCATTTTTTACACATTTGGGGGTGTGGGTGCGAATTGGGGACCGGAATACCAAATTTTAAAATAAACCGAACCGCTTTCTAACGGAATTTAAAATCTGACAAAAACCGAAATTGTATTAAATTAGTATCTATCTACTATATGCAGAACACTTGGAGACTCTAACTATAAATATGAATTAGATATAATTTTATAACTGGTTCCCGATAAAGTGTTTTATCGATAGCTTTGGAAATATACGAGTTATCGAATTTCTGAAACAAACTCGTACTGCGCGTGCAATATACGAACCTAACACAAAAAGAATGAACTCTCTATCTCATATACCTTTGGAAATCGACGCATTCATACATACGACGGACGGACATGGCTATTTTCTCGTCACCCTGATCAAGAATATATATACTTTATGTGGTCCCCCACGCCTCCTTCTGCCTGTTACATACATTTAACAAAACCATTATATCCTGACTTCCCATTTTCAATGGGCTCAGGGTATAAAAAATAAATAAATAAAATCGTACTGCGTAACTTACATACGCGTGAGTATTCATGTGAAATTTCAGCTCTCTAGCTCTTGTAGTTTCCGAAATCTCAACGTTCATACGGACGGACGGACGACAGATGGACAAGGCTATATCAACTTTTTTATACCCTGAACCCATTGAAAATGGGAATTTAGGGTATAATGGTTTTGTGAAAATGTATGTAACAGGCAGAAGGAGACGTCGCAGACCCTATAAAGTATATATATTCTTGATCAGCATAAAAAAATAAGTTGATCTAGCCCTGTCCGTCTGTCCGTCCGTCCGTCCGTCCGTCCGTATGAACGCCGAGATTTCGGAAACTACAAAAGCTAGAGAGCTGAAATTTCACATGAACACTCGTATGTTAGCTACTCAGTACGAGTTTATTTTGTTTTTTCGATAACTCGTCCCAATTCCAAATTATCGATAAGAAATCGAAAATTCGTTTTAGTTTTTTAGGTTTTTTGGGTGTTACTTCTACACCGTTTTAGCTAGAGACTTCAACTTTATAAATTTAGATAGATATTATGGATACGCAGATGTAGTTTTTGTTGTAGTTTTCAGATTTTGGATGCCACGCCCCCTTCGCCCCCAATTTGGAAAAAACGCATTTCAAATACTAAAGATTTGCAATTTGGCACATAGGTAGATTTAGATACTCTTGATCTACTCTAAAATTTCATGAAGATCGTCCATTTCTAAATGGAGTTATAAGCGTCCAAAGTTCAGCCCAACCCACCCCCAAAACAAAGCAGCAACTGCGCAGTTAGCAGAGCGCGCGCTTATAAGTGCGTAAAGAAGAAGAGTATCACTTTTTTGCAGGGTTCAGGGGATATCGTAGTCGAGCCGTCTCGACTAGAGCCTTCTTACTTTTTTTTTTTGTGATCAGGAATATATACATATACTTTATGGCCTCTGCGACGTCTCCTTCTGTTACATACTTTTTCACAAAACCATTATAACTTGAATTGCTATTTTCATGTATTGAGCACAACAAAAACATGAGTGCATCGAGATCGTAGAAAGCCCTAAAACACATGTCTTTGCGGCCTGACTGGGAGGGATCTCGTTAAGAACATTTAGAAAGTGTTACTATGCAGGTTTTTTGTTTTTTTTCAAGCGTGAATGAGGTTGCCTTATGTATTTTAAGAGTATTTAGAAATCCTCAACAATCTCGTGGGGGCTCTGGACAAAACCAAAATAATAATAATAATTAAAGTTCACCATTCAATCGAAAGTCTTAGAATATACTAAAATGCTGACTTTTAAGTATAGGCATGGAATAAACGATGAATGTGTGCACACATACACATACATGTATGTACATAGTATATTCTGCAATTCCGACTGCAGCGTTCTTACTTGTTAATCTAAATCTTATATTACGATGGAAGTAAAAAAAAAAAAGAATTTAAAAACAAAAATAAGTGTGCTTTGGGAAGAACGTATAAAAAATTTCTAACACTGAAAAGTTTAAATTATTGTCTAAAACAGTATTCAAATAATATTATATACTAGACACGCATTACATATGTATGTACAAATTGATCAACACAAACAATTCATAAGGGTGACAAAATATTTAAAAATAAACAAATATTTCCAACCAATACGTAATATTTGTAAATTAACAATGCCAGCCAATATTTTTCTTACTTTATTCATTGTTGTGCACTTGGTTATTACATTCCTCGAAGCATAGTTATAATTTCACAGCTCAAATAAAATAGTGATAATGATAATACTATTTTAGTATGATTGATATTTTAGCACCATCTTTAGCATAGCATCAATCATCTAAACCCATTATTTTATTTTGATAAAGCACTATAATATGTAACACTGGAAATTTGCGTTTTTGCTGCACAATATATGTATAGTATGTAAATTTAAAGACATATAAGCCCACGTCAGTGAATTTATTATGAATATCCACTCGACACGATTCCGTCAAATGAAATAAGAGGTCTGAACAGTACTGACGAGTACTCCTCAGATGGCTTCTGGATAGCCCTCGAATAAGTTTTTCCTATTAACGATAACTCTGTACTGTTGGTACTGGCTACACACTTCGTTGAACAAAACAAACATCAAAATATTGCTTATTCATTTTAATGATACTAACCAATAAGAGAACAGAGAAAATATCCATGGGCTGGAATCTGAATGTACTGCTAACTGGCTTTGGACAGCATCAGATAATGCCTTCCCACTTTTAAGTATACTTGCTTCACTCACATTTTACAGTTCCATGTGATTTCGTATTGGTTAGAAAGAGAGAATTGTAGTTGCACCAATATTCTTTGCAGCGTCACTCCTATTATGTACGCTCACCAATGGCAAATGACTATGTTTCAACCCTCGTGTGTCTTGCGGTCGCATTTTTGGAATTAGTTTAGGAATGTTAAATGCATGCTTAAATTGTTAAATTTCCCCTTACTGTTGTATGTCTAACAATAGAATTGCTTACTAAGCTTGTATTTTCACACAACGCAACAATGCTTCCACATTTTAGAAGTACCAACTCGAAGTCGTGTAATAATTTTGGACTGGTCTGGGTGGACTATGCTTATATAATGACACAAACATAAAACAAAATATATTTTAAAAAAAACTGCAGTATCTTCTATCAAATGTAAAACATAACATAAAATGAATTTAATTTTGTATGATGAATTTAATTTAATTTATAAATGAAGTGTCTATTATATACCTATCTTACTTGTATTACCAATCCTCTAAAATTACATTTAATTCTAAGATTAATCTTACCATAAATATGTAAATTGTGGTAATAAAGCTTAACTGTACATATATGTCCTTTTATTATAATATGGAATGTACATATATTTTTTATGATAGCTACTATCAAATGCATTTTATATGTTATGCGTATATGTAACTTATTCTAAATTTATAAACAAGTGATAGTAAAAAGAAAGCAATTTGATTTTTTGGAAAAATAAAAAAAAATAAAAAAATAAATAAAGAATAAATAAATACTAATCTCTTACACTTTAAAGTCAACTACTACATAATGGGTAATCTCACTCAAGTTATGCAATGCAATGGCCTTACAGAAATAAAAGAGTGAGATTTGGTTGAAGGTGATGAAGTAATAAGAATAAAAAAGTTCTTCATTACCATTTATTTAATTAAATTTATTACCATTTATTTAATTAGATTTATTATAATGATATAAAATTTGATTATATGTTATTCAAATTTGATGGCGGATTATTACATACATATGTAAATGCTCGACAGATATCTATAATATGTAGTTAATTAGAAATTACTAAACAGAAATTAAATAGAAACATAACCCATTTTTTATTCTCGCCAATACTTTTATTTTTATTTAAAGAATGTAAATTTTATAACAGCTTTGAAACATTTTGCTCTGTTCTTCAAAACAATAAGTCAGACAAATTTGATTACTCTTGAAGTTATACTTCAGCCCTCATAAGATTACGAATTTTATTCTCCTTTCAATGTCCATCTTGAGTCCGTCGGTCTATTCGCAAAGCATTTGCTTTATTGAGGCTAGAGACCTAAAATGCTGAATGTATACTCCTTGATACCCAGACTTAAAGAGAGATAAGATTTTATATTCTATATTTTATAGTAGGCATAACGAAAATAAAACAAGCAAGAAGGCACTGGTCGAGTCTGCTCGACTTCGAGAGCCTCTGAACCCCCTGATGCAGCAACTTGGGGTGTAGTTAGGCTATACTTTGGAAATGGATTTATTTCTAGATGGAAGATCTTCATAAAACTTTCAGAACGTATTAATAGCATTCAAATGTGTCTAATTGCCAAATTGAAAGTCTTTATTTATTTATTTTTTTTTTTTAATTTTTTTTTGCTAATTGGGGCGAAGGATGTGGCATCCAAAATCAGAAAATTGCAAAATCTGCGTATCCATAATATCTATCGAAATATTAAAATCTAGCTAAAACGGTGTAGAAGTTATACTTAAAAAACGTTATGTTTAATAAGATTGTAAATGGTATGAGTTATGGAAAAACTAAATAAACTCGTACTGCGTAACTAACATATGAATATTAATGTGATTTCAGTTCTCTAGCTTTTGTAGGACGGACAGACGGACAGACTCTGTTCCCAAAAAGGAAAAAAGAGTCTATTAGGTTTGTGCAATGTCCGCCCGTCTGTCCGTCCGTCAATCTGTCCGTATGAACCCAATAATTTTCGGCGCTATTAGAGCTAGAGACTAGAAATTTGGAACGTATGCACGCATGCTCCCGAATTATAAAGTGTAAGAATTTTGCCGATCCGCCCACTAGGGGCGTAGCAATAAGAAAAATTCATCATACTAGTTGATGAGCTAGAGAGTTACATTTTAAATGTATATTCGCGGTGACAACCCAAGTTCAAAAAGCTATGGCGGATATATCTACGCCCATTGTGGGGGCGTGGCAAATCGGGAAAAATATATCTTCTACGCCGTTAAAGCTAGAACGCTCAAATTTGGCATGTGAGTTAATGTTATGATTCTATGAAGTTCGATTAAAAAGTTATATATCTACACCTATTGGGGGCGCGGCAAATTCGACCTGAATATATAGTGATTTTTCAAATTGTGCTATATTTTGAACACTATTGACACTAGAGACTTAAAATTTTGCATGTATACTCGTGTTGAAAATCCATGTTCAATAAGCTATGGTATATATATCTACGCACACAGCAAACCGCAAAAGTTTATTACTCATACCGTTTTAGAGCTAGAAGCATCACTAATGGCCTCCTCTATTGATGACCCAAAAATAATTGTTCAGCCTTTTTGGGGCGTGGCATATCGAAAAATACCCTGTAATTTATGCGTCTACGCCCACTGGGTGCGTGAAAAATCGGAAAAAGGTTTGTTGTGGCCAACTGCATAATTAGCTTAGTAGTAATTGCTAAGATGGCTGAAAGCATTTTAACATAAATATAAAAATATTAATGAATTTAAAAAGTAAAATTTATAAGTTTTCAATTAATAAACAACAAGTTCCCAACGGGATTTGAGCCCAGGTCTTTTGAAAATAACATGTAATTGTTAGCTAAACCTAAATAAGTTCACTGCTACAAACTCACAATTCAATCGAAATTTGTAGAATACTATAGCATGCAGCATTTGTAAGTAAGCATAAAAAATCGATTGTTGTTTGCCATGTACGTTTTCTGATTGCCGAAATATTTTGTTTATTAAATAAATAACCGGCACCTACGAGAACAAAGTCTTTCGCAGTTAGTTGCGCCTAACTGCAACGTTCTTACATGTTTTGTATTGATTACATACATTTTCACAAAACCGTTATACCCTGAATTCCCATTTTCATTGGGTTCAGGATATAAAAATTATATCATGGCCATGTTTTGAAGCTTTCAATTTTTATATGTATATTTATTTATTTATTTTATTTTATTTATTTTTTTATTTTAATAGAATTTCTATTTTTGTCAGATACCGGCCCCTAATTCAATTTTATATTTAGGTAGATGATATGGATACGGAGATTTTTTAATTTTCAGATTTTGGATGCCACGCCCCCTTGAAAAAAAAATGTATTAATTAGTAGAGACTTGTAATTTTGCAAATAAACACATTTGAATTTTGGTTCTGCAAATTTCATGAGGATCGGTCATATAGAAATGGAGGTGTAGGCGTCCAAACTACAATAAAATTATTATTTTTATAATTAATGGCTTAAGGGCTTAAGAGTAGCGCACGAAAACAGTGACAGATTGTTTTCGCTACGTTGGACTCAGTGGAGCTCCGCGTCGTCCGTTTCTTCAGGGCCAAACCGCTTCAGGTAACTCTGGAAGCATCCGAGTCCAGAGAGAATCTGCAAAAGAGAATCTGCGAAAGATAAGAATTGATTTCGTCATGCTTTACGATTAATCCATGGTTCGAGCTCCAGCCTTTCGCCGAACTGTTCCCCCTTCTTTGCCATCGTTCGAAGCTATGCGTCGTATTCCGCTCCACAGCTTCAGCAACCAAGTCTTCTAGAGGAATCATAGCAAGCGCTGCGTCATCTGAAACTGTCCTAAAAGCGTAGCTAAATCAGATGATAAATGGCGCAAATACAGGAATACCAACGTTTTTGACCAAATTGGCGTCGCATGAGTAGAAGGTTTGATGTATACCTTCTACTCATAATACGCATAAGCGAGAGGTCTTTGCAATAATTAGCTATCGGAAGGTAATTTTTGTATCAAACCTGACGCCAATATACTATATCGCCCTCTTTGATGCGATAGTAGTGTTGCCAGTCTTTATATGAGTCGTTTCCACTCTCTTGCCGCTGTTAACTAGGACGACCACCATTATCAGAGGCGCTAGCTCGACTCCAGCACTCTTGGCAACCAGCATCGAATGCGGAAGACACTTATATTCTTTAGCTCTTTTCCTATGGCGACGACCGCTTCATCATCAGCAAAGCCAATGGAGTGCGTAACTACTGGTAATTCCAATCACAATACATCGGCGTACATAGTATTCCATAGGAGAAGGCTCTTCAATGATACTTGGGAGGTTCCAGCTGACAATATATGAATTTGGGTACCCTTACTCATGTTCTATATTAGTGTCCTTTATATTACATTTATATTTAAAGATATTATGTCATATCCCAGCTGTGTGGAACGAATTTATATACCCTTAAGCCAATGAAAATGGAGAATCGGTATAATAGTTTTATTAAATGGTTTCTTTCCACGTGTGTGTGCTAATTGAAACTTTCAGCTATCCGCCTGCCTGAATAAACGCAAAACCTCCACAAAGGATACACATTGTATTTGTAAAAAATAAATAAATAACAAGTAAGAACGTTGCCGTAGGTGCATTTTATTTATTTAATAAACATTAAATAAACGAAATATTTCGGCAATTAGCAAACGTACATTGCAAGCTACAAACGTTTTTCCTACACACACTATACGAGTATACACACTGAATGTGCGCAAATCAAGCGAGGCTCAAAAACGTAAAAAAAAGAAAACAAATTTTGGAGTTTTTATAGATAATTTGGAAATGGGATGACTTATCGAAAAAAAAAAAAAAATTAAATAAAATAAATAAACTTGTACTGCGTAACTAACATGTAAAATTTAAGCTCTCTAGCTTTTGTATTATAGTAGTTTCCGAAATCTCGACGTTCATACGAACGGACTAATGGACGGACGGACAGGGATATATCAACTTATTTTTTGCGTTGATAAATTATATATATATACTTTGTGGGGTCTGCGACGTCTCCTTTTGCCTGTTACATACATTTTCACAAAACCATTATACTCAGAATTCACATTTTCAATGGGTTCAGGGTATATAAATAATATTGTATAATACTATATAATACTATAGAATAACTTTCATGAAGTGAATTACTATATGTAATAGTATAGAAACATCCTAATAAGATGAATAAATATATAGCTTCTCTTAACTAAATAACCACATAAATACTATATCGTTGCGTTATTAACAAGATTCCAATTCAGCAATTATTTGAGAGTTTCAAAAAATATTCCCATCCAGTCGAACGGATGAATTGAAATTCAAGAACTCAGCACGACATGATTTTTCAGTTGAATGATTATGTACGCTAAGATCTTCAGAAAAATTAAAATAAGCAGAAAGAGCAATCAAAATCAAAAGCCACCCCTCAATGAAAATTTGGTATGCCCCGAACATATTAAATGTCTGAATTCATATTATTGCGGTATTCTGCGAATGTATGGCAAGGAGCTGGAGCTTGATTTCTAGATGGACGATCTTATTGAAACTTTCGAAACGTAATAATAGGATTGAAATGTGTCTATTTGCCAAATTAAAAGAATCTAGTATTTGAAATACGACTTTATACCCTGAACCCATAGAAAATGGGAATATAGGGTAAATAGTTTTGTGAAAATTTATGTAAAAGGCAGAAGATGACGTCGCAAAGCTCAGAAAGTACAATATATATGTATATATTCTTAATCAGGGCGACGATCTGACTCGATATAGCTCAATCCGGGTGTTCGTCCGTCCATATGTACGCAGAGATTTCGTGAACTACAGCTGAAATTTTACATGAATACTCAAGTGTTACACATGCAGTATGGGTTTATAATATTTTATTTCGATAACTCATCCCATTTCGTTATTATCGATAAAAATCGCAAATCGTAGATTGCACACCGATTGAGTTAGAGGCTTCAAATTATATTATTTGTAATTTTCAGAATTAGAATGTCACGCTCTCTTCGCAGCTAATTTGGAAAATGGGCGTGGCATCGAAAGTCTGAGAGTGACAGAATCTTCGTATCCATTATATCTATCTAAATATACAAATTTGAAGTCTCTAGCTCAAACGGTGTAGAAGTTACACTTAAAAAAGATAAAACAAGTACGAACGTTGTAGTTGTGTGCAACCAACTGTGAGATAGTCTATTCCTGTAGGGGAATTTTATTTATATTGAATAAATAACATTTAATAAACGAAATATTTGGGCAATTAGCAAACGTGCATTTCAAGTAACAAACTTACATTATGCGTGTATACACACTATCGTGCGCGCACATTTAGCGATATTCTATGCATACATAAAAAGTCTGTATTCTAGCATATTCTAAGAATTGCGATTGAATTGTGAATTTTTCGATCCAAAACTCAAACAAGAGCAGTACGCTGTTGATAAGTGTTATGCAAGCTGCAGTTAGCTGCGTGGGTTTGATTTCCGAAGAAAAACATGTTTCTATTGATAATTTATAACTATAATTAAATTTATATTTGCATATTTATATTAAAATGTGTATATTATATAAAATGTATGTTTATATAACACTTTAAAATATCGTCCCCCTGTGGGGGGCTAGTGGGCGGATCGGGAAAATTTTTACACTTTATAATTCGGGATCATAAATGAGTGTGTGGTCCAGATTTCAAGTCTTTAGCTCTAATTGCGACGAAAAATATTGCATTGCAATGTCCAATTGGAAATCCCATTGGAAATGGGAATTCAGGGTATAATGATTTTATGAAAATGTATGTAACAGGCAGAAGGAGATAGTGCAGACCCCATAAATATATATTATATTCTTGATCAGCACAAAAAAAAAAGTTGATATAGCCCCGTCTGTCTGAATGAACGTCGAGATTTCGGAAACTACAAAATCTAGAGAGCTTAAATTTTACATGAATACGCGAATGTTAGTTAGGCAGTACTAGTTAATTTTTTTTTCGCTAATTATATTTCCTTATTATCGATAACAAATTCGAAAATTTGTTTACTTTTTTACGTTTTTCGAGCATAACTTAGCTAGAGCAAATTTTTATATGCAAATAGATATTATAGATACGAAGATTCTCTAATTTTGAGATTTGCGATGCCACGCCCCCTTCGCCTCTAATTCGAAAAATAAAACAAACACATTTAAAATACTGAAGACTTTTACTTTGGCAATTAGATACATTTTAGTGCTATTAATATATTGAAATGGAGTTATAAGCGTTCAAAGTATAGTCCAAGCTACTGAGCGCTTATACATGCGTAAAGAAGAAGAGTATTAGTTTTTTTTCCAGGGTTCAGGGTAAGTCGAGCCGTCGCGACTAGATCCGTTTTACTTGTTAAAATTTGATTTGATTTGAGGAAATTAAATTCGATTTAATTTCTGCTTTTTTTTTTTTTTTTTTTTTCAATATTAATTCTCTTAGACAAAAGTAGGAAATTTGTATTAATACATGATATGATTTATATGTATATTTTATCCAAATACATATACATTTTAGTCGGCTACACGGTGTTGTTAGGCACTCTAACGTTGAATTCCGTTTCACACGATTTCCCTCTCACATATGTCAGGTACTTACAAATAAATATGTCAGAAAAGCATTTATTAGTTTTGCTGGTTCTGGCTTCTAGAGGTACGTGTTATCTATTTGTTTTCGTTGTTCTTGCAGGTTACCTTATAAATATATAGAGTCCAGAAAATGTGTACATGGGCGATTACTCAATGTATACGATGAGGGAGGAGCATAACTGAAAAACGGTGGTTGATCGCTGTGATTGGTCAGTTTCAAGTTACGCCTCCTTTGTAACTCACAAGGTTTCAAACAAACATGATGGTATGAAATAGAAACAATATGCATGAGCACACAATATAAAAATATATGTTTATATGCACACATATACATACATACGTACATTTCTTAAACTTCATCCTAATTAAATACATTCAATTCTACACAAAAGCCAACACTTTAATACATAAGGTTTTAAACGTCACGTATTCTATTTTAAACTTATATCTTGGAAAATTAAACTAATTACAAATAAAACAAGTAAGAAGGATCTAGTCGAGACGGCTCGACTTTAAGATACCCTGAACCCTGCAAAAAAAAACTAATACTATTGTTCTTTACGAACATATGAGCGCGCTCTGCTAACCGCGCAGCTACTGCCTTGGCTTGGGGGTGGGTTGGACGATCTTCATGAAATTTCCGAAATATATTAATAGCATTAAAATGTGTCTATTTGCCAAATTACAAGTATATAGTATTTGATATAATTTTGTTTTTCAAATTGCGGGCAAAGGGGGCGTGGCATCAAAAATCTCAAAATTACAAAATCTGCGTATCCATAATATCTATATAAATATACAAATTGAATGAAGTCTCTAGGCCAAACGGTGTAGAAGTTATGCTCAAAATGTAACAAAATTGAATTTTCCGATTTTTATCGATAATTTGGAAATGGGATGAGTTATCGAAAAACAAAATAAACTCGTACTGCGTAACTAACATACGAGTATTAATCTGAAATTTCAGCTCTTTCTAGCTTTTGTAGTTTCCGAAATCTCGACGTTCATACGGACGGACGGACGGAAGGACAGAGCAAAATCATATTATTTGTTGTGTTTATCAAGAATGTATACACTTTATGGGGTCTGCAATGTCTTCTTTTGCCTATTACATACATTTTCACAAAACCATTATATCCTGAATTCCCATTTTCAATGGGTTCAGGGTATAACAATAAATCGCTTCTTATGAACGTATGCGCGCACTTTCATACATTACAGTCAGGTTTTTAGCTCATATAGGTTCTGAGATAATCACGTTCATACACACCGACAGGGCCTGATTGAAAATACACATATTTATTGGGATGTTGCACGCCACATGCCTGTTACATACGCTTAAAAAAATATTATATAAATATAAAATATATACAGTATTATATACCACAACAAACTTTTTTGCCGATTAATTTTTGCCCAGTTGTTAAAAAGAGCAGAGGCTAACATAACTGCAAAGTTTTATTCCTCACACTCAAAAAATCCGAATATTATAGGCTGTTTTTCGATATGCCACGCCCCCAAATAGGATAAAAAATTATTTTTGGGTCATCAATATAGGAAGCCATTAGTAACTGAACAATCCAATTTTTATGCTTCTAGCTATAAAGGAGATATAAACTTTTGCGGTTTCCCACGCCCCCTGTAGGTGTAGATATATTTACCATAGCTTATTGAACATGGATTTTCAAAACGAGTATACATGCAAAATTTTAAGTCTCTAATGTCATTAGTGCTCAAAATATATCACAATTTGAAAAATCACTATATATTCAGGTCGGATTTGCCACGCCCCCAATAGGTGTAGATATATAACTTTTTAATCGATCTTCATAGAATCATAACATTTACTCACATGCCACATGCCATTTCAGTGTTCTAGCTTTAACGGGGTAGAAGATACATTTTTCCCGATTTGCCACGCCCCCACAATGGGCGTAGATATATCCGGCATAGTTTTTTTTAACTTGGGTTGTCACCGCGAATATACATTTCAAATTGTAACTCTCTAGCTCATCATGATGCATTTTTCTTTTTACCACGCCCCTAGTAGGCGGATCGGCAAAATTTTTACACTTTATAATTCGGGAGCATGCGTGAGTATACGTTCCAAATTTCAAGTCTCTAGTTCTAATAGCGCCGTAAAATATTCCGTTCATACATACGGACGGACAGCAAGACGGACATTGCACAACACCAATAGACTATTTTTCCCTTTTTGGGAACAGAGTCTAAAAACTCAAAGAGTAACACTTTGCAGATGTTTCCAACGAGCATCCATGATGGCTTTCATCAAATGATCGTCATTCAATGACGTTTTTGTTTTGCTCAATGCAGCTAAACATTGTGTATGTGATAGATTGTGTATGTGATTGATTGTGTATGTGTATGTATGTGCTGGTTGTTTTCGCTAAACACATCATTAGCGTGCGTGAGCGTGAATATGTGTGTTTTTGTGAATTTTAAGTGTATGATTTTTTTCTGTTCTCTCATGAAAGTGTATGTGTGTATAAAATAAACGTCAAATGATTAGAGAGATGAATCAGAGAGAAAGCAGAACTCAGGATGCCTCTTAGTCGATTGAGAGTCTTTTCCTTCCATTGTGTAGATAATGTTATGTTAACATAATATGAAGTACTATTAGAATATAAAAGTACAAATTATAAACTAATAGTATTAGAATATGGAAGTCCAATGAAAAACTCCACTTCCCATTTCCAATTTTTACCAAATATGCTCCACAAGGAGATACCCTGAACCGATCATATATCGGTAAGTTAAGAAACCTACCGTTCAATAATTTATCCTTTAATATTTTGACTTTATTTTTTCAGTTTGAAAGTTAAAAGTTTGAAAATTATAAATAGGGCTATTATGTTATTTTTTTTTTATTATTTATGTAATTATCAAAAGGAGACGTGGCAAACATAATAAATTATTACCACGTGGTCAGGACGACGACTTATCCGTATATACGTCCACAAAATAATTATATTCTGAATTACCCAGAGAATACCTTAAAGAAATGCTATATTAATTGTTGTAAAGACTTCGAAACTAAAAATTAAAACCAAAATATTTATTTTAGGGATTTATCAATAATTAAAGTTCAAGTTGTCTCACCTTTACTTAAATGTTGCTTTACGTGCACGTGTGCTACCTAGCTTTTCTTTGTTCCTAATCTGAATGGTGCATCAAATTATTAAACAAATATTTTTCACACATTAACATCCCTTAAAATACAATTTAGTTCCAATGTCTGGTAGTGTCGTTAAGTAAAATGATTGGCAAACAACAATGGCAGCGTAAAAATCAAAATCGCTAGCAACGTGCTTAAAACACATATATACTTACCCTCAAAGTACGCACGTGGCTTACGACACGTGTGCACAATTCAGGTTGAGTCTCCGATTAAATTAATCGCTGATTAGTAACGGACGACTTTACTAAGGAATTCATTTAAGCTCGTGCATGTATGCTTGTATTATATATGTACATATATGCAGATAAATGAGTGTATATGTATATCTAATATCTATAATTTTACTAATCAAAATATCTGACCAAAAATGGTAAGAACTTTGCTGTTATGCGCTACTGAGTAAATAATACTTCATGGTCCAAAAACTGTTGACTTCGTTTTTACCTTTTGCAGCTTACAATTCCTTTTAAGAAACATAGCAAGATATAGTTTTAATCCGAATGAACGTCGAGATTTCGGAAACTACAAAAACTAGAAAGAGCTAAAATTTCACATTAATACTCGTATGCTGGTTACGCAGTACGAGTTTATTTTGTTTTTCGATAACTCATATCATATTTCCAAATTATCGATAAAAATCGGAAAATACAATTTTTTAAAGCATAACTTCTACACCGTTTGGTCTAGAGAAATTTGTATATTTATATATATATATATATATATATATATATATATATATATATATATATATATATATATATATATATATATATATATATATATATATATTATGGATACGCAGATGTTGTAATTTTCAGATTTTGGACCCCACGCCCCATTCGCCACTAATTTAAAAAAAAAAACGCTTTTGAAATACTAGAGACACAAATAGATACATTTGAATGCTATTACTATAATCCGTAAGTTTCATGAAGGTCTTCCTTATAAAATGGAGTAATAAGCCTCCAAAGTTCAGCCAGACCCACCCCCAAGCCACGGCAGCAACTACTCTGTTAGTGAAACGCGCTCATACGTTCGTAAAGAAGAAGAGTCTTAGTTTATCAAGCTTCAGGGTATCTTGTAGACGAGCCGTCTCGACTAGAGCCTTCTTGTTTATATCTAAGGAAGAAGGTATATTGAAAAGTTGTAAATGCAGTTGTTTTAGTATATATTTAAATAACTAGTTTTAAGTATTGGAACTACGAGGATATTTTGTTTTTGGCGTTACCTTTACGGGTATATGTGGAATTTAAAGCTCTCAGCTTATTTGATACAGTCTTTGGGATATTTTATAATGGGCCCACGAACAACACTTGAACTGGTTATTAATCATTTTAAAAAAAGCGTCGTGTGCTGCGCTACCTTGATTTCAGCGACCTAGTAGCTCGAAAGGATCCTATTATAAACAAGTAAGAAAGCTCTAGTCAAGACTGCTCGACTACGCAATTCCCTGGGCCCTTCTTCGAACGAATCATATTCTAAGAATGCTTCGTTTCGATTCTCCACGCGTAACAAACTATACATACATGCTCGGGTTTTTACTTTTAGGGTTTGGGAGAGAAAAATTGCTGATGGCAAAATCATTCCGCTTCGAGCGCTCGACGGTGACGGTCGATTTTCCAAAAATGCCTGACATGTGCCGCTCTTTCCCTTGCTCTCTTTCTTTTTCTGCCCCATGCTTTTTACTATCTGCTCTCTTCTCACAAAAATATATGTATGCTGGCACAAACAGCAAGCAGCTCACAAAAATTGAAATTTCTTCACGACGCGATCCCATTGGTTCCCTTCTGAGCGAAGAGTATACCGAAATCTTAGACGGCTTTGCCGTGCTCATGCAAAATGTTAGCGTTTTCATGATTATTTGTGAAAAGGGTATGAAAGTGTTGATGTGCATAACGAATATTATTTCCCGATGACCATTCACACACACATTTACACTTCCTCGCTATATGTGTAGGCATTTATGTGCCTGTGTGCAATATTCTTGCTGCCGTCTGTAGAGCACTATTATAACCCCAGCAGTTGATGTTCGTTCGGTTGGGTAGCGATGTGAGCTTGCATACATACACACATTTACACTTCCTCGCTATATGTGTAGGCATTTATGTGCTTGTGTGCAATATTCTTGCTGCCTGTAGCACTTTTAGAACCCCAGCAGTTGATGTTCGTTTGGTTAGGTAGCTGATCTGAGCTTGCATACGCACACACATACACATTTATGCGATACACTTGCTGCATGTAGCAATTCTAATTTCCCAGCGATTGCTGTGGGTAGCTGATGTGAGTCTACACACACACATACATATGTGTACGTCTGTGATGTGATAATCACAATCGCCGAGTATCACTTGTATAGGCATTTGAATGAATGCTCTGCCTGAGGCATTTGCATGTTTCGTGCATGGGTTTCGAATATTGGGCGTGTGCCTACCTCAACTTTGAATTAATTAAACGATTTTGGGTTCGAATTGCAGGAGAGGTCAATTATTTTGTATTACCTGTTGATCAGTTATCATTTAATATTTAGTACCTGATTTGACCCTATAGGCAAAAATGGGACAAGCTGTTTAAATGCTTGGGCAAATTCAGGTCACATATAACCCTTTTAAAGAAATGCCTAGATATACAGGTAAAATTGGCCCTTTTATCCTATATAAAGTAGGGGGAAGTGCACTTGTCACATTGTTGACATTTAACTTCTGAACCGAACATTTTTCTTATGCACGAAACATGCAAATGCCCCAGGCAGAGCATTCATTCAAATGCCTATACAAGTGATACTCGGCGATTGTGATTATCACATCACAGACGTACACATATGTATGTGTGTGTGTAGACTCACATCAGCTACCCACAGCAATCGCTGGGAAATTAGAATTGCTACATACAGCAATTGTATCGCACACATGCACATAAATGCTTACACATATAGCAAGGAAGTGTAAATGTGTATGTGTGAATGTGTGTGCGTGTGCAAGCTCACAGCAGCTACCCAACCGAACGAACATCAACGGCTGCTGGGGTTCTAATAGTGCTCTACAGACGGCAGCAAGAATATTGCACACAAGCACATAAATGCTTACACATATAACGAGGAAGTGTAAATGTGTGTTTGTATGGTCATCGGAAAATAATATTCGCTATGCACATCAACACTTTCATACCCTTTCCACAAATAATCATGAAAACGCTAACATTTTGCATGAGCACGGCAAAGCCGTTTAAGAATTCGGTATACTCTTCGCTCAGAAGGGAACCAATGGGGTCGCGTCGAGAAGAAATTTCAATTTTTGTGAGCTGCTTGCTGTTTGTGCCAGCATACATATATTTTTGTGAGAAGAGAGCAGATAGTAAAAAGCATGGGGCAGAAAGAGAAAGAGAGCAAGGGAAAGAGCGGCACATGTCAGGCCTTTTTGGAATATCGACCGTCACCGTCGAGCGCTCGAAGCGGAATGATTTTGCCATCAGCAATTTTTCTCCCGACCCTAAAAGTAAAAGCCCGAGCAAATACGAAGTTGATGGGGTTCTAATGTCAAAACAAGTGTGCACATTAACTTGTTCCAGTTGTCCAGTCTATGTGTTGTATGGTTAGTGTATCTATCTATATGCAAATAAAGATGATTGAGATATAATTTATAGCTGATTCCCGATACATAGTTTTATCGATAATTCTGGAAATATACAAGTTATCGAATTTCTGAAGCAAAGTCGTACTGCGCGTACAATATATGGAGCTAACACAAAAAGAATGAACTCTCTAGCTTCCTTATCTTAGGAAATCGACGCGTTCAAACATACGGACAGACGGACATAGCCATTTTCTCGTCACCCTGATCAAGAATATATATACTTTATGGGGTCTGCCACGCCTCCTTCTGCCTGTAACATACATTTAACAAAACCATTATACCCTGATTTCCCATTTTCAATGGGCTCAAGGTGTAAACAAGTAAGAAGGCTCTAGTCGAGACGGCTCGACTACGAGATACCCTGAACCCTGTAAAAAAAACTGATACTCTTCTTCTTTACGCACGTATAAGCGCGCGCTCTGCTAACTGCGATTACTAGCCCGAACGGTGTAGAAGTTATGCCAAAAAAACGTAAAAAATGGCAATGAATTTTCGATTTCTTATCGATAATTTGGAAATGGGGTGAGTTAAAAAAAAAAAAACAAAACAAACTCGTACTGCGTAACTAACATACAAATATTCATGTAAAATTTCTCTAGCTTTTGTAGTTTCCGAACTGGACAGACGGACAGACGGACATGGCTAGATCAACTTATTTTTTAATGCTGATCAAGAATATATATACTTTGTGGAGTCTGCGACGTCTCCTTCTGCCTGCTACATACATTTAACAAAACCATTATACCCTGATTTCCCATTTTCAATGGGCTCAAGGTATAAAAAGAAGTCTGTAGTTCTTATATATACGGAAATCGACGTGTTCTAACATACGGACAGATGGACATGCTATATAAACTTTTATCGTAACACTGATTAAGAATATACATATGTATATATACTTTATGTTGTCTGCCGATTTGCCACGACCCCAGTGGGCGTAGACGCATAATTTTTGGCCAGTTCTTAGAAACAGGTGAGGCTAACATAACTGCAATTTGTTGCTTACACTCCAAAAATGCGAAAATTTCAGGTATTTTTCTATATGTTGTGCCCCAAACAGGCTGAAAATTATTTTTGGGTAATCGATCCTCCAATTTTGAAGCTTCTATCTCTAAATCTGTAGGAGATATAATCTTTTGCCGTTTGCCATGCGCCATGAGGCGTAGATATGTATATCTACCATAGCTTATTGATCTTAGGTTGTCAACGCGAGTATACATTCCAAATTGCATTAATATTTACCCAATAGAAAATGCTGGGGGTTAGAATTGCAACAGGCATATAAATGCTTACACATATAACGAGAGAGTGTAAATGTGTGTGTGTATGTCATCGGGAAATTCTTTATGCGCATAATACTTTCATACCCTTTCCACAAATGATCACGACAATGCTAACATTTTGCATGAGCATGGCAAAGCTGTTTAAGAGTTCGGTATACTCTTAACTCAAGTTTTAAAGCTCGAGCGGCAGTTAATAATGCCAAAAATTTATAAGCAAAAAATTGAAGTTCGTCGGAAGTTCGTCGGAAGTTCCAGGAATCGTCGGCACTTCCGAAGAGCGTGGACTCCTCTGCACACGCGACACCGGAAGGAATTGGCTCTGGATGGTGTGCTGTCTTACGATGACGGGAGATTTACCTGAAAGGTGAAAGGCGCCGGAGGATGAATTGCTTGTGGTGTTGGGGCTGAATGAAGGATATCATTCAGCCTTTTATCGTGTAGCGATGGACGGAGTGCGTTGAAACCGACGAAAACTTGTGGTGGGAAGGAGGAGACAGTTTCCGGTGACGCTTGCGTCAGTGGGCCTGAGAGTACCCAGCCGAAAACAGTCTCTACACCTAGTAGAGGTCCACAAATTTGAGGATGGCCACCTCCCTGCATAATAAACGGAAGGATATCCGCTCCTATAAGGATATAAATTTCCGAACTCTTGTGAAACTCGGGATCAGCTAGCTGAATATTCGGAAGAATGTTCAACAAGTGTTGCGGAATCGGAGACGAAGGGAGAGCGGAAGCTTTAATTCGCAATGTCGGTTTCAACGGAGAACTAATATCAAAGTTGCAAAACTTTTGGGCGTTGGCCGTAATCGCTTGATTCAGGCTGGAAACCTCGGACTAGGATGGTTCTCATGCAAGGACAGCTCGCACTTCATGCGTTTCGTGTCTACTTGCGTGTGGAATGATTTGACTCGGTTTGGACGGGCAGGGTTTGCGGATCTCGCAATTGAGATTGGAACTATTGGAGCAGAAAGATCACCCTCCATAGCTTCAAGCGCGCGAGCACGTTCGCTAAGGAAGTGACTAACATGCCGCCAGGCTGGAATTTCCGTTTTTCGTATTAACGAGTGCTCCCAGAGAGTTCGAGTGTGTTCCGGCCATTTGGATGTGCACAGGAACACAAGGAAACAGTCCCAATTCTCTGTAGAGATTTGAGCATGCTCGAGTGCAGTGATACACCTATTGACAGTGCCATGCAGCTCTCTGAGAGCCGAGCCTGATTCTTTAGTGACCTTGGATAAATTCAGGAGGAGTTTAAGCTGACTGTTGACTAACACCCGCTTATTCTCGAAACGGTCACACAACGAATTCCAAGCCGATACAAACCCGTCGTTTGTAAGAGGAAACTCTGAAACGAGAGCGTTGGCATCGCCTGCTGTTTTGGAATTAAGGTGGAATAACTATTCCACCTGAGTCAAACTTGGATTATTTATGTAGATGGCCGTAAAAAGATCTCGGAAAGTCGGCCAGCGCAAGTAGTCGCCATGGAACATTTCTATGTCAACTGGTGGAAGTTGACAGCCTCCAGGAGAGGCGAAAGGAGCGGAAAGGGGGCAGACGGAGCACTCGATGATGAAATGGCGTCGATCTGCCTGCTTAATTGGGCGGTACACCGCTCAAAGACAGTATAGCAGTGGTCGAATTTTACTCGATGGCTTCAACGTCGCCACTACCAGCCTCCTGGCTAAGCGCTTTGGAACACGCTTCATACTCTTGTTCTGACTTCCCCCAAAGGACCTTGACTCGATCCCGTCGGATTTCTAAGGCTTGGAGTTGAGCTACCGGAGTGGAGCCAATATCCTCAGAATATTCGATGCGGGATTCAAACTTGATGAGCCTATCAGCTACGGATATAAAGTCAGACCGAGACATGTTTGCTGAGATACTTGCAGGCTTTGGACTGAATCGAGTTACGACCGGACTGCGTTTAAACGCGCTGGTGGCTTGCGGATTCCCGGACGGAATGGGAGATGCAAAAGAACTGCGTTTAATCAAGCGCGGAGCGGGTACACTCAGCTGTGCACGGCTAGTACGATTGGACATGGATGATAATTAAGAGTTAGCTGACTGAAATTTATGTAATTGAGACAGAAAATGGCTCAAAGCGCGAAATAAGGAAGTTGACGAAAAAAGTAGGAAGTTGTCAACAGAACGGAGAAGAAATAAGTAGATAAAAAGCGTCTTATTAAACAAAAGAACAAAAAAGAAGAATGATTTTACTACTATATAATTAATGAATTGATTTTAATTTTAATTCAATTATAAATTGTATATCTCCTTTTATATTTTTCATAAATAAACTAAAAATTTAAACAAGACGAACAACATTTATTTTATCTTATAAAATTTATTTAAAATGTTATTTGAATTACAATGAATGCGGGAAGTGAGAACATTCTGATCGTGGAACGACTATCGAAAGAAATTGTGGCGTTCGGCAAGAGCTATCGATAGTTTTGTGATTTGTTCTGAGTACATAGCTGATTGGACGTTAGATAACAAACAACAAAGGTAGGTGCAAGTGTGGAGTACTTATCTCGAAGCCTAAAAAAGCTTGGCGGCCCGATGATAAATACAAAGTCGTGGTTGTATTTCCTCGACTTTATTGAGTGACAAAAACTGTGTCTTTTTTGTAGTTAAGTGTCTAGCAGAGAAAAGTAGGAAGAATAATCCCCGATTGCGAACCAGTAGGAGAACTGGAGTCGGAGTTATGTTATTAACAGCGCATAATACTGTCAATAGCATAGCATCACTAACCATACAACACATAGACTGGACAACTAGAACAAACTTTTTTCACGAACCAGATTTTGATTTGGCGTCCTAATCATCTTCGTCTTTGCTCGGCTCTGTCATTTGCTGCTCGGGCAGCGAAAATATCGTGGTTGATTTTCAGTTCGCTGCCAGCGCTCGAACGAAATGATTCTATTCTCATATGAAGCATCACTGTGTGCTATTCTTTCCTTATTCACTCTCTCACTCACTCTCTCTATGCCTCTCATATATATATGTATGCAGGCACAAGCCAGCAGCGCACAAAAATTGAAATTTGTCCGCGAGTTGCGATTCGCAACGATCCCGTCTGCCTTTCTTAGTAAGAGTATGCCGAACTCTTAAACGGCTTTGCCATGCTCATGCAAAATTTTAGTGTTTTTTCTCGGAGGAGTCAAAATTTAATATTTTGAGCTTCGGCAGTATGTTTTATGTGTGGAGAAAGCCGAATACTGAGCTCAATAAAGAAAACCTTAAAGCAACAGTGAAGCATTGCTGTGACCACGGTATGGTTTGGGTTTGTATGTCCGCAGCCGGAGTCGGTACTTTGGTATTCATCGATAAAATGATGTAGAAAATTCATTACCTTCATATAAAATAAAAAATTTTGATCCGAAGTTCCAAAAAACTGGCTGTAGGCAACGGTCTCCGTTTCTACTAAGACAACGACCCGATCCGCAAAGCCAGATTCTTTCAAACATGGCTTATTTGGAACTGTCCCCACGTCATGAATCCCCCGGCACAGTCTTCCGAATTAAATGTCATCGAGAATCTGTGGGCACTTTTAGTCAACAGCGTCAGAAAACATAAGAATTGTAACAAAGAAGACCCAAAGAGAACCTTACTGGAGGAATGGCCCAAAATAACGCCAAGATATACTAAAAACTTGATGGATTCAATGACAAATAGGCTGGAAGTTACGATAAAAGCGAAGGGAATGCAAGCCAACCATTAAATGAAAGGGTAACCTTAAATTTTAGTATCTTACTGGCACTGTATCAAATAAGCTGTGAGGGAATTTTGGTATATTATTTTATTTTTTTATTTTTTTGCTGTTGAACAGCATTATTTTTAAAAAAATCTATTGTTTTATAAAACAAGGAATTGCCCTCTTTAAAATGACATTCAAAGTATTGCGATATCATTTATTTTTTTTTTATTTTTACAAAGTTAGCTATAATACACAAGAATATTAAAGCTAAGTATATAATAAGAGCGCTAGCGACCAGGCCTTCGGCTCTATGTAGGATTATATCTTATTTGTTAAATTACAATCTTTTAAATATCTGTATATTTTATTTATATTTATTGTTGTGACGTAGGGTAAGATGGATGAGGGTAGTGTATTTGGAAAGTGGGCTTTTCTAATGCTAACTAATTTTTTGCAGGTGTCTAGCAGGTGTGTGGTAGAGAGCTCTAGACCACATAAGTGGCAGTTCGGTTTTGGGTCTCCTGACAATACATGGCTGTGGGTGCCACTGCTGTGTCCTATCCGGAGGCGGGTGAAAATAGTGTTTTTCGCTCGGGATGTGTTGATAGGGAACTTGACTTTCTCCAAGTTTGGGTTGCAGTTCCTGTATCTGTGATGAAAGTTAGCCCAGATTTGGATTTTTTGCGAGTGGAGCAGTTTGAGAATAACTTTTCGCAGATCTTTTTCCGCTGAGGGGAGTATCATGATTGTGGGATACTTTGACATTGCTTTTGCTGCATTGTCAGCCAACTCATTGCCCGTAATGCCCCTGTGGCTGGGAACCCAAAATATGTTAAGTTTTAGTGGGGTTTTTATTAAACTCTCCCCGTATCTGCACGATTGTTGGGTTTGTGTTAGATATATTTTTGACAGATTCTACAGTCGATAGGCTATCGGTACATATAGTAAATTTTCCGGTTCTGCCTTGTGCGTAAACGATGGCTTTCAGAATGGCTTCTGCTTCGGCTGAAAATACAGAGTAGTATTCTGGTAGTGTTCCTGCTGATAGAATTTTACCATTGATGTCAACGCATGCGAATGCAGTGAGTTCAGCTGATTTTGTTGCGTCAGTGAATATCCACGTTCGATTATCATAAAATTTCTTGGCTGTTTCATTATAAAATAGTTGGCGGAAAGTTTCCCCGTTTGTGTGATTTTTTGGAAATTCCTGTAGCACGCAGTTAATAGAGGATTGTCTAAGAAGCCATGACGGGGCGCTGGAGATTTTCGGTGTTGTTGGAGTTGCGATATTCCATTCTTTGGAGAGAGCGGCGCATCGGCGTATTGTGGAGAGGTACCGGTAAGTTCTCCGTTGTTTTATAGCCTTCCGTACCACAGTTTGAAGGAGCTGGTTGGGTGAGCAGAACATTTTCGGGATAAGCAGGGCTGTTGTTTCTGCGACTCTGTCCTCTATTGTGGACAAACCCGCTTCTGCTAGGACGCATTTTATTGGAGATGTTGGAAAGGCGTTGATACTGCGACGAACCGCTGTGTGGTAGGCTGGTTTAAAAAGGCGGACATGTGACTTTGCGCACCAGCCGAATATTGGCAACGCGTAATCTATTTTTGCCAGTATAAGAGCCCTGGCGACATTTATAAGACTATTTGTATTTATTAAGGAATGTTTGGAGATCAGATATTTTATAATGTTTAGTTTTTTTTCAAGGTTATCTCTGAGATACAGACAGTGATTTTTAAATGTCATTCTCTTGTCGAAATATAGGCCTAATATCTTAAGAGCCTGGACGCATTCTATAGTAAAGTTATTAAAGCTTAAACTAGGGTATGTACATGTTTTTTTTTTACAAATGTGCAAAATTTTACATTTAATGGGAGATAGGGTTGCACCAGAGCCCAGACCCCAGTTGTATATTTCCTTAAGTATATCTTTTAAAATATTGTTAAGTTTAGTTAGGTCCTTGATTTTACTAAAGATTATGGCATCATCTGCGTACATGATTGATTGAATTTTTTTATGATTAGATACAATTTTGTTGATTTGTTCAAATGCTATAATGAATAGAATAACAGATAATGGCGATCCTTGGGGAATGCCAGTATATAAATTGTGATAGTTTGAAAGTACGTTGTTGATCCTGACTCGAAATGAGCGGCGGGACATAAAAGCCTTCACTATATTGAAGACTTTTGTACCCACCCCCCATTGTTCGAGTTGCTGAAGAACTGAACTGAAGAAGTATGGGCCCCCACGCGATCAAATGCCTTTTCGAAATCAGTCGCCAAAAGCGTGACATGATTTCTTGCGGAAAGGGCGTCTGACACGAAGTGCTGCAAGTGCAGCAGAGAGTCCATCGTACTGTGTTTAGGTTTGAAACCTACTTGGTTCGAGCTGATCAGTTTATTTTTGGTAGCGTACCATAAGAGTCTACGGGCGATCATTTTTTCGAATGTTTTGGCGATACATGGAAGTAATGAGATGGGTCGGTAGCTAGCAACTTCTTCAGATGGTTTGTTTGGTTTTGGGATAGGTACAATGATGGCCGATTTCCACACGTGGGGGTACTGACCAACAGAAAATATATTGTTGTATAGGTTTAAAAGCTCTGCTTTGCCTGTGGCGGGAAGTTGTTTAAGCATCGGATACGAGATTCTGTCGTGACCTGGAGTTTTGCCTTTAGCCTTTGTTAGGGCAGTTTCTAGTTCTAATTCTGTGAAATCGTATTCGAGTTGTTTAGCAGATAGACTAAGTCTACCAGGAGCATGAATATACTCAAGGGATGCTGCCTTTTGTTGCCTGTATTGAATGTTGAAGTTGCAGTCCTCGGAATATTTTGACCAAGTTGTGGCAAATATGTTCGATATTTCTAAGGGTGCCGTTATTAATGTATTATTAGCTCTGATACACTTAACCTGGGGAGGGGGGACTCCCACCAGGAATTTAATGTCCCGCCAGATTTTTTGGAGGAGGATTGAGGAGAAATATTGGATGTGAAGGCACCGAGGCTCTCACGTTTGGCTTCTTTAACTGCACGCTTAAAGAACGCATTTGCTCTTTTGTAAGCTATGAGGTTAGCATCTGCCATTTTGTATTTATAGGTTTGCCATAATTTTTGCTTTTTATCCCGAAGATCTCCCAGATTTTTATTCCACCAAATTATCTTTCTTTTAAATGTGTGGGGTTTGGTCTGTGGAATTGCCTTATTTGCCGCCATCCGAATTGATTTGGTAATTTGGGAGACTTGCAGTTGAATGTCTGCATTTTGTGTGAATGAGGTGTGGGTATTATAGTTTAAACGAAACAATTCCCAATTGGCTAAATCAATTTTGAATTTTGGGGAGAATTTAGACTTTTCAAAATGAAACTGATTTAGTATTTCAGTTATGACTGGGAAATGATCGCTGCTGTATAAGTCGGGTAAAACTTCCCAATTGCAGTGTGGATGCAGATTAGAGGAGATAAACGAGAGGTCTATGTGTGTGTAAGTTTTATGTGTGGAAAAATGTGTTGGACTGCCATTATTCAAAAGAGATAGGTTAGTTTTTGAGACGGCTTCGATAATATTTTTTCCTCTGGAGGTGGTGCGTGGAGAGCCCCAAGGAAAACCCCAGGCATTGAAATCTCCAGTTAACAATAGTGGAGCGGAGAAGCTGTTTATTATTGAAAGAATTTCGTTCCCAGAAAAATGTTGATCAGGGGGGATATAGCTGTTAAGAATAGTAAATTTTTCGTTAAGTTTTAATTGAATGGCCAAGTGAAGTATACTTGAGCTGGTCAGAGAAGGGAGTAGAGAGTGCGGTAGGTGCCTTTTAACAAGAATTCCTATTCCTTGTTTGGCATTAAGGTTGTGTGGTAGGTTAGAGAAGTAACATATGTATTGTTTGTTGCAGATTATGTTTTTTGAGTTAAAAGGTAATTTAGTTTCTTGAAGACATATTATATCTGGATTTATTTTATTTATTAGAATCGTTAATTCATCAAAATTATTTATGTATCCTTTTAGGTTCCATTGAACAACTTTAATGGTCATAGATAAATGAAGTAATAATTGATATATGTATGTCTTCAGGGAACATAGTATTTTTTTTTTATTTTTTATTTATTTATTATTATTATTGTATCAGTCGGACATTGACTCAGTTGGGTCAAGATCGATGGTGTTATTTGGTGTTGAATCAGATAATGACTCAATTGAGCCACAATCGCTGGTGTTGTTTTGTGTTAAGTGTGAGTGAGTAGGTGATTTTGGTTTTGTTCGGTTATTGAGTGTTTTTTCTAAGAATTGTGATAGGGAAGGGGACAGTTGGGATGAAGAGGGAAGTGATGAGGAGAGAGTAGAAGGAGATTGAGTGTTATTATGTGGAAGCGAGTCGGGCGACGAGAGACGATCGTCAGAGCCACCAATATTGCTCTTATCAGTGTAACGGTTTATGTTGTGCTTTGCTTTTTGTGCTGTGCTATTTTCGTTTTCTTTGTTTGCTGTGACTGCGGCGTAGCTGTCAGGTTTGGATTGTTTAGGCAAGGCAGCTTTGTAATAAAGCTTTGCCTCTCTCATTGTACACTTCTTCGTGGTTTTTATTTTCAATATTTCTTTTTGCTGTATGAATGCACTACATTTTTTGTCTGAGGCAGCATGGTTCTGTGAGCAATTCACGCACTTTGGAGAGCAGGTACCAGAGTGCGGGGTGAGTCCACAGTTACTACACGTTGGTTCGTTCTTGCAGTATTTTTGGGTATGGCCGAGTTTTTGGCAAGATTTGCACCGCATGGGATTCGGAACAAATTCGGATATTTTTACAGTGTGCCAGCATATGTCAATTTTCGATGGAAGGTTGTAGAGATCGAAAGTAAGAAGCATAACACCCGACGGTTTTGCTACACCCTCAACTTGCTTGGTGAACTTGTAGATTGCGATAACTTTTTGGGGGGCGAGCTCTTCAAGAATTTCGTTTTCGGGCACATTAATAAGGTAGGGTGCATAAATAGTCCCTTTAACCGAATTAAGTGATTGGTGGAGTTGGCATTCTATTATGCATATACCTGGGAGTTCTTTTGCGTTGATGAATTTGTTGGCGTCGTCGATTGATTGAACCAGCATTAGTAGATTTCCGTCTTTTAAATTTGTTATTGAGTTAATATTCTTATTGATGTGCTTACGCGCCTTGTGTACAGCGAAGCAAGAATATTCTGAGATTGTTTTATCACTGTCTTTGGCGGAGATTACTATATAATTTGGATTAGCAATGTTGTTAGATGGCAGTTCGGGAAAGTCATTGAAAGTTTTTGGAGGTGGTTTACGTTTTTTTGTTGGGGGACTGTCGGCCAAAGTGCTGAACCGATTATGTCCCAGGTTTGGGGGCCCCGGGCCACCCATGGTTTTTTTTTTTTTTGTGATCAAGCGCTTGAAACTAATATTTTGTACCAGTAACGGTTGATAGAAATAGTGTGAGGAGAGAAGAGAACTGATAACAACACGATTGGATAGCAACTGACGTCTGCTCGCGATGAGTGTTAGTCGGCGACTGTGATATCATTTATAGTTTTTGAATTACAACAAGAGAAAATTTTAAAATTGAAGTGTATCAAATAAGCTGTGAGCCAATGTATATATAGATTGCGAAACTAGTTCATATATACATGAAAATATGGCGGATGAGAAGTGCCAGTATATATGTACATATGTACTAGGTAATGCAAGTTTGGAGTACTTATCTCGAAGCCTAAAAAAGCTTGTGTTTGTTGTGGGTGGATGATATCCGGCTCGAAGGACCAAATGTTGTAGTGGCGGCCCGATGATAAATACAAAGTCGTGGTTGTATTTCCTCGACTTTATTGAGTGACAAAAACTGTGTCTTTTTTGTAGTTAAGTGTCTAGCAGAGAAAAGTAGGAAGAATAATCCCCGATTGCGAACCAGTAGGAGAACTGGAGTCGGAGTTATGTTATTAACAGCGCATAATACTGTCAATAGCATAGCATCACTAACCATACAACACATAGACTGGACAACTAGAACAAACTTTTTTCACGAACCAGATTTTGATTTGGCGTCCTAATCATCTTCGTCTTTGCTCGGCTCTGTCATTTGCTGCTCGGGCAGCGAAAATATCGTAGTTGATTTTCAGTTCGCTGCCAGCGCTCGAATGAAATGATTCTATTCTCATATGAAGCATCACTGTGTGCTATTCTTTCCTTATTCACTCTCTCACTCACTCTCTCTATGCCTCTCATATATATATGTATGCAGGCACAAGCCAGCAGCGCACAAAAATTGAAATTTGTCCGCGAGTTGCGATTCGCAACGATCCCATCTTCCCTTCTGAGTAAGAGTATGCCGAACTCTTAAACGGCTTTGCCATGCTCATGCAAAATTTTAGTGTTTTCGTGATTATTTTTGGGAAGGGTATGAAAGCGTGATGTACATAAGCATTACTTTTTCGCGACGAGCATGCACACACACAATTACTGTGTGTTGCTTCATGTATGAGCAGTTATGTGACTGTGTGCTGTCTGTAGCAATTGTAGGGTCCAACATTTGCAGTTTGTTATTCTTGTAGACCTCGGCCTTAGAATTGTGGGAACGGTATTAGATTTGTTCGACCTTGTAGACTGTCAAATCTACTTCCCCAATGCATATGGCATTTATGTTTATATGCATACATATGCATTCATTCTTATACATGTTTAATAAATAAAAATAACTATAATTAATTTAGTAACAAACCATTTTTGAACGGGTTATAAACGATTTAAGTGGATCTGGAAATTTATATGTATTGACAAATGTCAGAATACCTCATGTACTCATTATTGCCAAAATGACTGCTGCAAGCCGTAAAGGCTCATTTGACAGTCACTCTACAATTCAAACCATGCAAAATAGACAAACTACTGAATAGCGCAGGTAGCAAGAGAACAAACTGCAAATGTTGGGCCCTGCAGGCAGCAAAAGTTTCGCACACAGTCACATAACTGCTCATACATGAAGCAACACACAGTAATTGTGTGTGTGCATGCTCGTCCCGAAAAAGTAATGCTTATGTACATCACGCTGTCATACCCTTCCCAAAAATAATCACGAAAACACTAAAATTTTGCATGAGCATGGCAAAGCCGTTTAAGAGTTCGGCATACTCTTACTAAGAAAGGCAGACGGGATCGTTGCGAATCGCAACTCGCGGACAAATTTCAATTTTTGTGCGCTGCTGGCTTGTGCCTGCATACATATATATATGAGAGGCATAGAGAGAGTGAGTGAGAGAGTGAATAAGGAAAGAATAGCACACAGTGATGCTTCATATGAGAATAGAATCATTTCGTTCGACCGCTGGCAGCGAACTGAAAATCAACTACGATATTTTCGCTGCCCGAGCAGCAAATGACAGAGCCGAGCAAAGACGAAGATGATTAGGACGCCAAATCAAAATCTGGTTCGTGAAAAAAGTTTGTTCTAGTTGTTCAGTCTATGTGTTGTATGGTTAGTGATAGCATGTTGACGTGAGGGAGGAGCAGCTCCTGTTAATGCAATCTGACATTAACAACATTGTGAGGAGCAATGTAGGTATGCACGTATGCAGTGTATAAACACATGTATTTGCTATGTGTTTATATGCACATACGTGCATGCATATATTGCTCCACACAGCGACGCGAGCACTATAGGAGCAACCCTCGCGACTGGAAGGGTTCAGAGAACGGACTATAGTCCGTCTCTCTCGCTCCTATAGTGTCAGCAATTGTCTCCCGTCGCTCGACCACGGGTCATAGGGCACCGTTAGCCGAGGTACCGCTCCAAGTGATGGACGCTGTCTCTTTGCATAGCAAGAGCGGTACTTCGGCCAACGCGAAGCTGCCGCGACATTTGGCGGGCTTCTGGCGTCACCCAGATCACGCGATTGCACCGTTAGGTGGGCACGAGCGGCAGGCAGGCCCCGCTCCAGAGCCGAACAGGGCCTGCGGCTGCCCTATAAAAGGGCACCGGCGGCGTCATAAGGCGATGAATCAAGAATCAAGAGTGAAGATCGAGAGTGAAAGTGCAAGTGCAAAGCCAACGCGAGTGAAGACCCAGACATCGAAGGACTACGATATCGACGCAGGACACCGATATCAAGGACTCGAAACGGACAGGACATCGTGGGAGCATCCAAAGTATCCTTGGAGGATACTTCAAACGTCTAATAAGGACCACACACACGCAGAAGCAGCAGTGGCCATCAACTAGAGAGTTGATACAGGGCAGCTGCAACTCGTAGTCTGGTCAGAAGTCTCGTCACAGAATTTGTGTAACTTCACGCAGCCGTGCGAATAGGTGGAAATTGTGCGCATAAGAACCTAGGTGTGCCAAGAGCGAGTCCATTAGTAGGAGTAGCCTGTACAGCCGAGCGAACCGCCGGAGTAGACAGTGCAAATCCTGGCGTGAGCTGGAGCGCTTGGGCGAATCCTGGTGCTACTGAGCCATAATTGCTCGCCCAGCCGGAGTGCGTGAATAAACATAAACACTCGACGATTATAAGCGTGCATTGTAACACGAATTACTAGTATAATTATAACGAGAATATACCAAGTTCAAATCAAACTCACAAAGTGTTATTATTCAATATCGCAAGGGCTTGCACAAATAAATTTGTTGAAACGAACTCACAGTCGGCTGAAACTGGCCCGGCTTAGACTCGGGTATAAACGAAGGTTCGTTACAACATTAAATATAATTTTTTTAGATACGGACTACGCCTCCAAGAAAAATTATGCAACGATTACAGATTACCAGCAGCATGTTTGAGAAAGATAGGGACTAATGAAACCTACATAAACCATAAAGATGAAGATGAAGTAATTGATGAAATCTTATAAAATATTGAAATAAACCGAAAAAAATTATATTCTAACGTTTTCCTTTAGCTACGAAGAAACATTTCTAGCTTTTTTCAAAGGCTGATTTAGCGTTTTCATGCAACGAAATGTTGGCAGCATTGGCTGCTTACTGCTCGTGCCACACACATACATACATATATTTGAGAACGAGATCACAGAGCAAAATGCATAGGTCAGACAGAGAGAGAGAGATAGAGAGAGCAAGGAAAGAATGGAACATGTCCATGTTCGGTCCCTAATTCCTCCCCACACCCCCAAATGTGTAAAAAATGTATTTCAAATACTAGAGACATACAGTTTGGTTTGGCATATAGATATTATTGTCATGATTATAATCTAAACAGCTGATAATTATTAATCAATGAAGTAATGGCAGTAAAACCAACGCGCCACAGCAACAGGGGCAGCGAACAACAAGACGCTTGCAATGCTTACATTCATACAGGCGGATAAGCGTAGTTCAGCGTGTGTGTGTACTTATGTTTTTGCATGTATAGTCTGTTATGCGTGGAGAATCGAAACGAAGCATTCTTGGAATATCATTCGTTCGAAGAAGGGCTCAGGGAATTTCGTAGTCGAGCAGTCTGGACTACAGCTTTCTTACTTGTTTATGTCGCGAAAGGAAAAATCGAAGTTTTGAAAGACAAATTAAACAATTTTAGTAACCGTGATAGAAGAGAACTACTACACTCTTTAATCACACAATTTGGAATGTTATCAGCACCAGGAGAGAAATATGATTTTAACGTTCAATTTCGAAAATTAATTGAAGAATAAGTTGATTGAAAAAATTAGAAGATTTACTTTTTATCTTTTTTGAAATATTTTGATTTAATATTTCTTAAATTTGAAAGTCTTAGAAAACCATGGCGGCTTATTTGAAACGGCTGAAATACTATAGTGTGTGACACATACATCTAGAATAGCATCTAAAATTCAATAAAAAACAGGAGATGATGCCAATTAATATCAATAAAATTGACTGAGAAATCTTACATATGTATTTCTTTTATTTTAATTTTTTTTTTTTTTTTTGTGTAAATATAGTCCGATCTACTTTTTGGGAATACGGAACACAATAATTTTAATCCTTTTTGATTTCTGTCACTTGTTTATGGTTGAACACACTGCCAGGAGGCCCAACTTTTTTACGCGGTCTGAAGCGGTTTCTGCGTAGTTGATGTGAGTCCTGTCGTCTTCTGTAATCGTTGTCTTCTTTCCTCTCCGCTTATTGGTTTGCTAATGAGGGCCCTCCATACCTACACATTCTCTTTTCGGAATTATTTATTTATGGCCGTTCCCAGTACTACAAATTCTTTCATGGAATTTTATCGTCCGTTTCCCGGTTACGGACCAACCACCACGACAAATTCTCTTTTTGGAATTTGAGCCGTATTTAATTTTTTTTTATGTCTGTTCCTCTTATTTGCTGATACGGATCTACTGGCGATGCAATTCTTTTTTGGAATTGATCGTCCGCTTCCTTTATTTGTGGATATGGATGTACCAGTGATACAAATTCTTTCATTGAAAATGGGAATTCAGGGTATGTTTTTGTGAAAATGTATGTAAGAGGTAGAAAGAGACGTCGCAGACCCCATAAAGTATATATATTCTGTATCCTGAAAAAGTAATTCGATATAGCCCTGTCCGTCTGCCCGTTCTCCGTTCGTCCGTCGAACGCAGAGATTTCGTAAGCTACCTAAACCTAGAGATATATTTTGGATATATTCTCTATTGTTCACAATTATAGTTCACTGGTAAATATACAATTTCATGCCTACCTGAGGTTCTCCTATATATGTAAGAACTCGCTTCCGAAATGCACACCTGTACACAGGATCGTCGAGTATGTGTTCAGCGCGCTCCGGCTATGCGAGCGATTGTTGTTCAGTAACAGGGTTCGCTCCAGGGTACGCCAGCACTCGCTCTATATACTCCGAGGCCACTCGCTCTTTCCACACCAAGCTTATTTTGCACACAATACAACGCCCTTTCGCACGGCCATCTGAACTTACCCACTCCTGGTGCAGGTTTTGCCAACATTCTAACGCTAAATGGCAGCTGTGCCAATTTCCTCGTTGATGGTTGTTGCTGCTCCTGGGTTGCCTATTTTTAGGTGTTCTCAGGACGTCTTTCCCCTTAAAGTCCTTGATACCGGTATCCTGTTTCGATATCACTGTCCTTTTGGTGTCCTTTTGGATGATTTTCACTCGCGTTGACTTTTGGCAATCTCACGTACTGGCATTAAGATTCACTTAACTATCGTTGTCTCTCCCTGAGGTATCTCTTTTTACTACCTCATTACGCTGCAGAGCCCTTTTATAGGGCTTCCACAGGCCCTGCTTCGCGCTTTAATGGGGCCTGTATCGTGGCCACATAACAGCAACATCGCGTGATCTGGGGTGACGCCGAAATCCCGCCAAAGGTCATGACATTGACCGAAATACCGCTACTGCCATGCGAGAGAAAGTATGCCTACTTTCACTCGGCCCAGAGCGGTGCCTCAACTAACGGTCCCCGACGATCGTCGTACGAGCCTGAGCTTTGAATCCTTCAAGCCACGAGGGTCGCTCCTACATTATATGGAACAACATATGTACGCACGTAGTATATGCATATAACCACACAGCAAAAATGTGTTCATATACATTACATACGTGCATACCTATATTGCTCCTCCCAATACTCGTGTTAGTTGCACACTACGAGCTTATTATGTTTTTTTTTTTTTCGATAACTCATCCTATTTTTATTATTACCGATAAGTAATCGAAAATTCGCTTACTCTTTTTTCTTTTTTATTTAAGCGTAGTTTCTATACCATTTGAGCAAGAGACTTCAAATTTGTATATTTAGACATATATTCTGTAATTCAGATTGTAGATGCCACACCCCTTCGCCACCAAATACAAGAGACTTGCAATTTTGTAAATAGACACATTTGGATGCCATTATTACGTTACGAAAGTTTCATAAAGATTGACCATCATGAAATGAATTTAAAATCATCCAAAGTATAATCCAACTGCACCAAACCACTGCACAGTGGCAGATTTGAAGAAAATAGCGGCACAAAAAAATAGTCCACAAATCACAGAACGTTGAGGTTAAGTTTCTTCTACAAACAATACCAACAATAACAAACGAAACGAAAGACAAAACACACAAGTACAAATTCTTTGGCATTAACACAATGATCAATATACCTTGAACTATGGTTTCCATATTTAACAATACCTCTAGTTATTTTATTAGGCGAATTATAAATAATTAAAAGTTAAACAAGCTTTTGAGCAAAATCAACACAAAAACCACGTGCCACAAACAGCAGATTTTGCAGGGTTGCCAGAAGGCCAGGGGTGCATGAATAATTAAAATTTTTGTATTTTCAAATAGACAAAACACTTATTTAGTGAAAATAATATTAATTTAATATCCATGTTTTAATTTTTTTTTTTTTTAGTTTATGCCGCTATTTTCTTCAAATCTGCCACTGTGCACTACATCAACTAAGCAGTTGACTAAGCGCGCGAAGAAGAGTATCACTTTTATTTGCCGGGTCAGGATATCTCGGAATCGAGCAGTCTAGACTATAGCCTTTTTACTTGTTATTTGTGGATACTGGCGAATCTGCACTACAAATTCTCATTTTTTAATTTGAGCAAGACATCTATATATACTCGGCGTCTTACTTCTGGTGAGAAGAACATAATAAGATATTCAATGTTTTATATTAAAGTGATGTTTTTGTAAATACACACAGCATTAAGACGCTGGTTCTTTCTCTGTTCTCTCTCTTCTATTCCTTCTTTTACCACTGGTGGGGGAAAACAACAGAGAAGCTCGAAGGACCAAAATATATTTGACCTAACTTTACTTTTTGAACCCAGCATCAGAAATCAAAAGGTTAGAGAGTTAAGAACATAGAGTTATGGTAGAGTTACCATTTGAGCACAAAATTTGAACTGTTTATTTCCTTAACATCCTATTGCTTATATACCTTAAAGATACTTCTAGTCACTGGAAGCACTGACCATACAACACATAGACTGGACAACTACAACAAAACTTTTTTCACGCACCAGAATATGAGCATACGTACTAGAGAACTTCGTATTTGTTCGGCTTTGGCTCTACGGGCGCGGGCAGTCAAAATAGATACAACGAATTCATTGCGGAAAAATTCCAAAATAGCTGGCAGCGGGAATTCTGGCTTTTTTTTAAATTATTTTGTTATTTTGATATTTTGTTATTTTTCCCTTTGGGAAACAGAGTATATTGGTTTTTTATGATCTTTTTACTTAGCAATTTAACATATTTAAAAACAAAAATGCCAACTTAACAGCCAAATGCTGTAAACAAAAAAAATATATATATATGATTGGCACTGTGTAAGAATGCGATAAAGATAATAATTGTCACGAATTGGACGAAATAATGGGCAAAAAAAAAAAACTTAAAATAAGCTTTTCAGCTTTTGTCAAATTTCTTTTTTCAGCTTTTTTTGTTTCCCAAAATATCAGCTGTTTTTAAGTATGTTCAACTAAAAACATATTTTTTTTTCTTAAGAAATGACAACACAACTAGTATACAACACGAGTGAGGCTTTGCTGATGATGTAGCTGTCGTCTTAAAGCTGTCGACAAGAGCTGGTTGACAAGAGCTGGACTCGAGCTAACGGCGTATAAAACGGAAGTCGTCCTAATCAGCAGTCGCACAAGAGTGGAAACTGCAAATATAAAGATCGGCAGTGTCACCATCGTGTCTATGAGAGCGATAAAATATCTTGGCGTCACAAGACACAAGATTAACTTTCTGCGAAAACTTGGAATATTTACTAAAACGGCAGCTAATTCTTGTAGAGCTCTCACAAGAATTACGCTTAACGTTCGTCGTCCTCTCTGCTGCATCAATGTAGTCAAGAGCGATGGCAATGCCGAGTTACAGAGGGGCATTTGTGCCACCTACAGACTGAGCGCAATCAGAGTCACCTCCAATTTCAGGGCAGTCTCCGTTTATGTGGCACTCGTCATAGCTGGTATGGTCACACTGGAGGACTTGGCCGCCGAAGCCGCGGGGCGGACTACACACGAGCCTATACGACGCACCTCTATCAGGGCGAACAGCATTGCAAAGAAGGTGGAATACCTCAAGAAAAGGGCGGTAGACGCACACGCTTATCCCGGTGCTTGATCCATGGATAAACCGCAAACACGGGGAGGTTAATTTCTATCTTTCTCAGATTCTCTTTGCTCTTTGCTTTCGGCGCTACTTGAAGCGCTTTGGCCACGAATAATGCCCCTGGTGCGGACGAGATCTAAGCATATCTGAGCTAAACTAGCATGAAAATAACCTAATTCTGATATTATGAATGCAAATAAGAAAATGAATATATAAATTGATATTTGTATATAGAATACGAATAAAATAAAAAATATAGTGAATATAAGTCTATTGGGTCTGTACTAGGGTTGTTGAAAATATATCAAAATATCGATATTTTTTGTATAAAAAATATATTTTTATCGGATATTTTTTGCTCAAATATCATAAAATATCGAATTTTTTTGCGTTATTTTACATATATTTACGTTGGTAATTGTCTCATCATGGTGGAAAGGCACTACTCTGATTATAACAAGTAAGAAAGCTGTAGTCGAGACTACTCGACTACCAGAGCTCCTGAAGCCTTCGAAGAACTGATATTCCCACGCTTCGTTTCTACATGCGTATAATGCATGCATAAACACGAATACACACACACACTGATTAAACAAGTGCAGACGTCTTGCTGTCTCGCTTGCTCTGCATTTAAACGACGCAATTTAAACGATTACTAATTTCTATTAATCGACAATAAGTAATCGATTAATCATTAATCAAATGATTTCTTATATCCTGAACCCATTGAAAATGAGAATTCAGGATATAATGGTTTTGTGAAAATGTATGTAACCAACAGAAGGAGGCGTGGCAGACCCCATAAAGTATATATATTCTTGATGAACACAAAAAATAAATTTATATTGCCCTGTCCGTTTGTCCGTCCGTATAAACGTCGAGATTTCGGAAACTACAAAAGCTGGATAATTAAAATTTCACATGAATACTCGTATGTTAGTTACGCAGCACGAATTTATTTCCTTTTTTTATAGCTAATACCATTTTCAAATTATCGATATATACCGAAAATTCGTTTTTTGAGCATAACTTCTACACAGTTAGGTGTTATATTTTGCATACTCAGATTTTGTAATTTGCAGATTTTGTGTGCCACGTCCCCTTCGCCACCAATACGAGAGATTTGTTATTTCGCTTATATACACATTTAGTTACTATTAATATATTCTTAAAGTTTAATGAAGATCCTCCATCTATAAATGGAGTTATAAGCGTTCAAAGTTCAGCCCAGCTCACCCTAAGTCACAGCAGACATTCACTCTCTCTATACCTCTCGAGTAGCGCATCGATACCATCCTATTTTTTCTCTTCTGAGTAAGAGTATACCAAACTCTTGAAAGGGTTTGCCATGCTCATGCTAAATTTAAGTGTTTTCGTGAATTTTTTTGTGTAGGCTATGAAAGCGCTGTGAATAAGCAATCATTTTTTCGCAATGAGCTTGCAGTGTATAAAATTCCCTTCCTAATCTAAGTTCAAACAGAAGGTGTTGATGATATGATTAACGTTTTTAGTGAGGTCTTACGTGAAGCCAAAGATGTTTGCATTCCGAAGAAACAAGTGAAATTTTCTTCAAAAATATGTACCTGAACATTAGTTAATAACAACATCAGACACTCGATAGACGAAGAAAAGGCTGAGGCGAAAGTGATGTTCCTTATCTCTTCGACAATCAAAACAAAAACAAAATAAAGAGAACAATAAGTTTGGCTGGCGTCGCTATGTCGCTAATACAGCGCAGAAACATAGATAAGAGGTGGACTTTACCCACTTGAAAAGTTCAAATCATGAGTTTGAAAAAAAAATAATAATAAACCATACGAAGCGGTACTTATGGGCATTGATGACACCCCTGTTGATGAGGTTAGAAGCAAGCTTATCCAAATAGGACTTCAATGTACAAATGTCAGGTTTATTCAAAGGAAACGGCCCAACAACTGTTTTACTCAGTGCTATAACTGTCAGATATTAGGGCAAGGATCGTCCCATTGTAGTGTAAAACCATATTGCATGAATAAACCATATTCCAGAACAATTAATCGTTAAGTGTGCAAATTGTCACGGCCTTCATAAGGCTAATTCAATAGAATGTCCCGACAGAATAAGCTACGTAAAAGCAAGGGAAAAGGCATCACTAAAGCACGGGAAGAAAGCCATTACACCACAGATAAACTGCGTTGGAACTTTACAAATCTTTATGGACAGATATCTGAACCATTAAACACAACCTGGGCCAGCAACCAGAGATAAGTAGCACTGATCTCTTTTCGCTAGACGAGCTCATTAGTAATCTCTGTAAATGCAAGACTGATCAGTTTGAGGTAATAACCTCACTTGCCTTCAAATTCCTCTTTTAATGGTAGACAAAGTAAAGATCATTGCGTGGAATGTCAGAGGTATTCGAAACAAAAAGGAAAAATTTTGCCTGGTATCTAAAACCTGATTAAAAAATTAATCCTTCCATACGTAATATTCGTCATTATAGCTGTTACAGGAACGACCATACAACTAGAAGAGGGAGAGGGGTAGCCATTTTCATTAAAAGAAATATTCGCCACTTGTTGCAGTGGTGCCCCGATAATAAATACAAAATCGTGGTTGTATTTCCTCGACTTTATGTAGAGTAAAAGCTGTGTCTTTTTCCGTAGTTAAGTGTAGAATAGTAATACCAAAAAGAATGTAGGAAGAATATCCTAATCGCCGATTGCGAACCAGTAGGAAAACTGGAGTGGGAGTTATGCTATTAACAGAGCATAACACTGTCATAGCATGTCGCAATCTGACATTAACATGCTCCCCCCCTTGCAAGGATTGCAGATTGGTGACCGCCTCTCTAGGAGGCTCCTTTGCTACGACAGGATTGCTCAGAGTGCTCGTGAGCCAAGCAGTTCGTGCAGTACTTGTGAGTAAGTACCGCACGAATCCGTTTCTCCGTCGGAAGTTCCAGGAATCGAAGAGCGTGGACTCCTCTGCACACGCGACACCGGAAGGAATTGGTGCTGGATGGCGTGCTGCCTTGGGATGACGGGAGCTTTGCTTGAAAGGCGTCGGAGGATGAATTGCTTGTGGCGTTGGGGCTGAATGAAGGATATCATTCAGGCTCTTATCGTGTAACGATGGACGGAGCGCATTGAAACCGGCGAAAACTTGTGTTGGGAATGAGGAGATAGTTTCCGGTGGCGTGTGCGTAAGTGGGCCTATAAGTACCCAACCGAAAACAGTCTCTAGACCTAGTAGAGGTCTACAAATTTGAGGATGGCAACCTCCTTGCATAATAGACAGAAGGATATCCGCACCTATAAGTATATAAATTTCCGAACTCTTGTAGAAAACCAATATCAAAGTTGCAAAACTTTTCGGCGTTTTCCGTAATCGCTTGATTCAGGCTGGAAACCTGCGTTTTCAAGGAAAGGCAAATTGATCTTATGGAATAGTCGCTCGGAAATGAAAGTTGTTTCGGACCCTGCGTCGACTAAAGCACGGGCGGGATAGATAGCTCCGAAATGGCATATATTGACCACCGTCGTGCCGTGCGTACTAGCAGCCAAAAACGTTTGGGTGTTCGGCATAACTTTACTCGGACTAGGATGGTTCTCTTGTAAGCGCAGCTCGCACTTCGTGCTTTTGGAAGGGCAGGGCTTGCGGATCCCGGATTGAGATCACCCTCCATAGCCTCAAGTGCGCGAGGCTATGGATAGTGCCATGCAATTCTCTGAGAGCCGAGCCTGATTCTTTAGTGACCTTGGATAAATTTAGAAGGAGTTTAAGCTGACTGTCGACTAACAACCGCTTATTCTCGAAACGGTCACATAACGAATTCCAAGCCGATGCAAACCTGTCGTTTGTAAGAGGAAACTCTGAAACGAGAGCGTAAAAAGATCTCGGAAAGTCGGCCAGCGCAAGTAGTCGCCATGGAACAAATCTATGTCAGCAGTTGGAAGTTGACAGCCCCAGGAGAGTCGAAAGGAGCGGAAGTGGGGGCGGACGGTGCACTCGATGCTGAAATGGCGTCGATCTTCCTGCTTAACTGGGCGATATACCGCTCAAAGACAGTATAGCAGTGGTCGAATTTTGCCTCCATTGCTTTAACGTTGCCAGCCCCCTGGCTAGGCGCTTTGGAACACGCTTCATACTCCTGTTCTGACTTCTTCCAAAGGACCTTGACCCGATCCCGACGGATTCCTAAGGCTTGGAGTGGATCTGCCGGAGTGGAGCCAATATCCGCAGAATAATCTATGCGGGACTCAAACTTTATAAGCATATCAGCTGCGGAAATAAAATTAGAGAGCGACATGTTTGGAAAGACTTGCATGTTTCGGACTGGATCGGGCTATTGCGCTTGAACGTGCTGGTGGTTAGCGGTTTCTCGGACGGAATGGGAACTGCAGAAGAACTGCGTTTAATTAAACGCGATACGGGTACACTCAGCTTGTGCACGGCTAATACGATTGGATATGGATGATAATTAGGAGTAAGTTGACCGAAATTTATGTAATTGAGACAGAAAGTGGCTCAAAGCACAAAATAAGGAAGTTAAAAAAAAAAAGTATGAAATTGTCAAGAGAATGGAGAAGAAATAAGTAAATAAATAGCGTCTTGTTAAACAAAATATCAAAATAAGAAGAATAATTAAACTAATATATAATTAATGGATTTAGTTTAATAGTAATCCAATTACACATTGTATATTTCTTTGATATTTTGAAATAAAGTACAACATTTAATACAACATGAAAGCGGAAAGCGGAAGTGAGAACGTTCCGATCGTGGAACGACTATCGAAAGAAATTGTGGCGTGCTGGTTGGACGTAGGAAAATGAATAATTGGATATTGTCGTTTCTGCATGGATTTTGTTTTATGTGTTTATTAAATATATTGGAATATATTATTTGAATTTTACGTGTTAATTGTGTTGCTAAATTGTTTGTACGTACGCGAGTGGAAAATTAGAAGAAAATAACGTACATGTATGTTCTATATGTTATGTATGTACATACATATGTATGTGCGTATGTTCGTACAAGTAGACAATTGAAAACACAATTATCATATAAATGAATAAACAAATGGAAAGTAGCACACTTATTGAATGTTATTCAGAAATCAAAAATTGAAAAATCAATTAAAAACATCAAAGAATATTTTGTTTCTTATTTAATAAATTTGATTTGTGGTGTCCGTACATACATACGTAGAATGGCCTGGGGGATCGTTTCGTGGAACACATCCACACCACACTCTTCTTTGAGTTCCTTGGCAAGAGTTCTGGTCGAAACTTGCGGATTTGCTTTGATCTTTCGCATCATAAGGCGGCTTGCCCTATCAGATATCTTTTGTTTCCGACCACCCACACTCTTTGCCTCAAGTCTTCCATCATTTTCCGCGCGACTGAGAACGTTGTATATTGTTTTTCTCGACATTTCCACTAATTCTGGAACTGATTTGCCCAACTGCCGATTGTAGAAGATCAATTGGACAACATCGAAGCTTAATCTCTTTCCGGGCAATATTAATAAAATATTTAATTGCTTTTTTCATGTGTACTCAGCCAAATTTCGCACAAAGTGAAAAATAAACACAAAAATAGAGATGTATAAAGAGATTCGAAAAGCATAGTTAACGGTAAAGCCCCGTTATTTCTTCGAATGAGAGCAAAACAGATGAAGAGAACAAAATGTGTAAAGTTTCTTGACAGTGTCAAATATGAGTAATCTAAGTTTTTTTAGTTTTTTAACTTTCACCCTTATTGTTTTTGTTTCTGTTTTACTATACCATGAGACCATTGGAAATGGGAAATCAGGGCTAATGGTTTTGTTAAATGTATGTAACAGGCAGAAGGAGGCGTGGCAGACCCCATAAAGTATATATAATCTTGATCAGGGTGACGAGAAAAGTTGATATAGGTATGTCCGTCCGTCCGTCCGTCCGTATGTATGAATGCGTCGATTTCCGAAGATACAAAAGCTAGAGAGTTCATTCTTTATACTTTGTTCCCAAAGGGAAGAAAGTATATTGAGTTTGTGCAATGTCCGTCTTGCTGTCCGTCCGTCTTTCCGTATGAACGCAATATTTTTCGGCGCTATTAGAGCTAGAGACTTGAAATTTTAAACATATACTCATATTTGCTCCCGAATTATAAAGTGTAAAAATTTTCCCGATCCCCCCTCTAGGGGTGTGGCAAATCGGAAAACTCTTCCGCCCATAGGCAAGTTATCAAACTAGATGATGAGCTAGAAAGTTGCAATTTGAAATGTATACTCGGGGTGACAACCCAAGTTCAAAAAGGTATGGCGGATATATCTACGCCCATTGGGGGCGTGGGAAATCGGGGAAAAACGTATCTTCTACACCGTTAAAGCTAGAAAGCTGAAATTTTGCATGCGAGTTAATGTTATGATTCTAAGAAGATCGATCAAAAATTTATATGTCTACGCCCACAGGGGGCGTGGCAAATCGGCAAAGAAGTTTGTTGTGGCCAACTGCATAATTCATGCATATAATAGCTTAGTAGCAATTGCTAAGATGGCAAAAAGCATTTTAATATAAATATAATAGTATTAATGAATTTTAAAAATAAAATTTATAAGTTTTCGATTAATAAATAAAAAGTTGCCAGCGGGATTTGAACCCAGGCCTTTTGAAAATGACATGTAATCGTTAGCTAAAACTAAATAAATTCACAGCTGATCTGCTGGTCAGCTGATCAGCAGCTTGTGACAAAACAAAACAATACAATCGCACTTCTTGCAATATGTGTACATACATACATACCACTAACCATACAACACATACAGTGGACAACTGGAACAAGTTAATGTGCACACTTATTTTTATACCCTGAACCCATTGAAAATGGGAATTCAGGGTATAATGGTTTTGTGAAAATGTATGTAACAGGCAGAAGGAGACGTCGCAGACCCTATAAAGTATATATATTCTTGATCAGGATAAAAAAATAAGTTGATCTAGCCCTGTCCGTCTGTCCGTCCGTCCGTCTGTCCGTCTGTATGAACGTCGAGATTTCGGAAACTACAAAAACTAGAGAGCTGAAATTTCACATGAACACTCGTATGTTAGCTGCGCAGTACGAGTTTATTTTGTTTTTTCGATAACTCATCCCGTTTCCAAATTATCGATAAAATATCGAAAATTCGTTTACATATTTTAGGGTTTTTGAGCATAACTTCTACACCGTTTTAGCTAGAGACTTCAACTTTATATATTTAGATAGATATTATAGATACGCAGATTTTGTAGTTTTCAGATCCAAAGCGTCCAAGGTTCAGCCCAACCCACCCCCAAGCCAAGGCAGCAACTGCGCGGTTAGCAGAGCGCGCGCTTATAAGTGCGTAAAGAAGAAGAGTATCACTTTTTTGCTGGGTTCAGGGTATCTAGTAGTCGAGCCGTCTCGACTAGAGCCTTCTTACTTGTTTGACGTTAGATTGTACTCTTCGCTCAGAAGGGAACCAATGGGATCGCGAGTCGAGAAGAAATTTCAATTTTTGTGAGCTGCTTGCTGTTTGTGCCAACATACATATATTTTTGTGAGAAGAGAGCAGATAGTAAGCATAAGGCAGAAAGAGAAAGAAAGCAAGGGAAGGAGCGGCACATGTCGGGCATTTTTGGAATATTGACCGTCACCGTCGAGCGCTCGAAGCGGAATGATTTTGCCATCAGCAATTTTTCTCCCCCGACCCTAAAAGTAAAAACCCGAGCAAATACAAAGTTGATGGGGTTCTAATGTCAAAAAATAAGTGTGCACATTAATTTGTTCCAGTTGTCCAGTCTATGTATTGTATGGTTAGTGTCTACATATATACGGCTTCAGGGAATTCCCCCAAAAAATTCCAGCTTTCTGCTCCTGACATATTATGCTCAACTGTTTTTGCCTGGTGTTGTGGCCCGTATTCTTCAGTATTTCCTTTTTGTGAGCATTAAAAGGGATTATCTACTAAACTTTAATAAATCCTAAAAGGGGGTCCAAGCCATCGCTGTCAGCGGCCGGGCCAAGAGTAGTTTCAGACACAGGTACATAAATGCTCATACACATAGACAGATACTGTACATGTGTGTGTGCATGCTTATCTCGAAAAAATATTGCTTATGGAAAAGCAAAATGTAGCTGTGGTAAATGTAACGGGCGATAGTTTCAGGTAATTCGGGAAAGAACAGAAAAATGGCTGGGCTAATGGTAATATTATTGATCAAATGATCAAGTTATGTAGAAAAGCTGGGCGAATGGTAATATTAATGATCAAATGATCAAGTTATGTAGAAAAGTAATACCGAAATGATGGCACATCAAACGTAAATTACTGTCCCAATTTAGATCCATTAAGGCAAAAAGAAAAAACTGTTTTTGAACCGATTCAATGCGATCCTAATACAGTTTATGTTGCGGAGACCAAATAACTGAACAATACTCTAAGATGGGGTGCACAAGTGAAATAAATGACTTCTTGGTAATAAAAGGATCTTTCTTTAGATCATCGTTTAATAAAGCCAAGCACACATTTGGCTTCATTTGTGATGGCAGAAATATGCAGATTAAAATTAAGTTTAGTATCAATGAGAACGCCAAGATCTTTGACATAAAAAATGCGTTGTACGGAAATGTTATTAATTATTAATAGTCGACAATGTGTTGAACAGTACGACAGAAGGAACAGTACGAAATGTAATTGGGAAGTGAATTCTAATAAATTCGTAGTGGTTGATCGATTTTGAAAAAGCCCATGGATGAATAATCGATTTACAAAAGTGTTTCAAGGACGATGTTATTATTTTTATACCCTGAACCCATTGAAAATGGGAAATCAGGGTATAATGGTTTTGTTAAAAGTATGTAACAGGCAGAAGGCGGCGTGGCAGACCACAAAGTATATATATTCTTGATCAGGGTGACAAGAAAAGTTCATATAGCCAAGTCCGTTTGTCCGTCTATCCGTCCGTCCGTCCGTATGTATGAACGCGTCGATTTCCGAAGATATAAGAGCTAGAGAGTCAATTCTTTTTGTGTTAGATTCGTATATTACACGCACAGTACGATTTTGTTTCAGAAATTCGAAACTTTTATTTTTCTAGAGTTATCGACAAAAACAATTATCGACAATCAATTATAAAATTATATCTCGTTCATATTTTGAGTTAGAGTCTCCAAGTCTTCTGCATATTTAGATACTAATTTAATACAATTTCGGTTTTTGTCGGATTTTGGATTCCGGTCCCCAATTCACCCCCACACCCCCAAATGTGTAAAAAATGTATTTCAATTACTAGAGACATACAGTTTGGAGACATATGAATGTCATGATCATAATCTGAAAATTTGATTGATTACGTTTGTCCGCCTAGAAACATAATGATAAATCAATCAAGTTATGGCAGCAAAATCCACGTGGCACAGCAAGAGAGTCAGCGAGACAACAAGACGCTTGCAATGCATACACACATACAGGCGTACAAGCGTAGATCAGCGTGTGTGTGTGCGCGTGATTTTTGTATGTATAGTTTGTTACGCGTCGAGAATCGAAACGAAGAGTTCTTAGAATATTATTCGTTCGAAGAAGGGCCCAAGGGATTTCGTAGTCGAGCAGGCTCCACTAGAGCTTTCTTGTTTCAAAAAACTTCGGAATAGCAGATAGTTTGTAAGTAGCGGAATGATGAAAGACTCTTTCCAACTTGAAGGAAAACCCGAAGTTTCCAAAGACAAATTAAACAATTTTAGTAATGGTCATAAAAGAGAAGCACTACAATCTTTAATCACACAACTTGGAATGTAATCAGCACCAGGAGATGATTTCAATTTCCTCTATTAGGAACAAGTAAGAACGTTGCAGTTAGGCGCAACTACCTGCGAGATACTCTGCTCCTGTAGGTGCATTTTATTTATTTAATAAACGTTTATTAAACGAAATATTTCACACAGTTATGTTACCCTCGGCTCTTTCTAAGAACTGGGGGCGTGACAAATTGGCAAAGAAGTTTGTTGTGGCCAACTGTATAATTCATCCATACTAATATCTTAGTAGTAATTGCTAAGATGGCATAAAGCACTTTAACATATATATAAAAATAATAATGAATTTAATAAATAAAATGTATGTTTTCGATTAATAAACAAAAAGCTTCCAAAGTGATTTAAACCCAGGTATTTTAAAACAACTTTATGGCATAAAAAACAAAAATGCTTTCGGCGGGATTTGAACCTAAGCTGCCACGCGCGTCAATTGCATAGCACTTACCACCATAATTCAAAGTTGAGGTAGGCACACGACCAATATTGGAGACCCATTCACGAAACATGCAAATGCCCCAGGTAGAGCATTCATTCAAATGCCTATACAAGTGATACTCGACGATTGTGATTATCACATCACAGACGTACATATGTATATGTCGCATTATAAACGAATTTTGACCACAGTACATGTCTATCACATTATGAGCACAGTTCGCCCACTGTGCTTGCAAGTCTCAACTGCGTAATGAGTTTGGTATATTGTAAAATCGTTCTTAGAATTTGACTACAGCACAGAATATGACTGGCACCAAAATACCGTACGAGTGAGGCGACGGCGTTGTTCCGCTGCCGCTGAGTGTAGTCCGGCCTGCGTATTTAAGAGAAGCGTAAATCAATGCGTGATCGAGAAAAAATGCAGTCAGTCGCATTCCGACAATTACACGAGCCGGTCGAAATTCACTTCGCTCTAGAAAAGTTTGTGTGCCAACATGACGGACGAGACACCGACAAATAACGACACTGCGACATATAAATGTGTATGTAGGCTCACAATACCTACCAAACAGCAAGCACTTGGAAATTAGAATTGCTACATGCAACAAGTGTATCGCACACAGGCACATAAATGCCTACACATGTAGCGAGGAAGTGTAAATGTGTATGTGTATGTGTGTGCGTATGCAAGCTTACAATACCTACAATACCGAGAAAATCACAATGTTCCAAAACGAGGAGTCCTTCAAAATGTGCTCCTTATGAGAGGCTAGTCTTTTTAGGTAATTCTTCTTTTTTTTAATCGGCTTCTTTCGAGCTACTAGTACTTTGAAATCATGGTCGAGCAACTCACGCCGGATAGCTTATGCTCTCGAAACCTAGCCCAGTTCATTTTCAACCTCTTCACCCAACTTTAAAAAAGAAAACTTGGAGTTAACTAGAATTTTTCGAGCTCTGTAGCGCTAGTCGGACTCGGTGCCTTTCTGCTCTTGTTTTTTAAAGAATTCTCTTTTTTAAAGTCTATAATATGGTAAATATAATATGGTAGACTGTGGAGGAACTTAATTCCAATAACTCTGTACTTTTGCAGCCACTCTATCCTTTTTTAAAAGGGCAAATGACCAGTTCACGCTTCTCAATTGTTGTTCGTGGGCTCATTATACAATATCTTTTTTCCTAGTGTGTTAAGGTATTGCAGATCGCAAAAAAAAATGGTCTTCTATATTAACCAAACATAGCAAAATGCGCGAAAGACAAAAAACGCCTTGTATATGGCAATTTTATTTACATAAAACAGACTATATCAACTAAGCTGTGAGCTCTAAAATCGACATATACCCGCAAAGTTTGACTGCCACGCCAAAAACAAAATTTCCTGGAAGTACCAATACTTAAAACTAGTAATTTAAATATATAGCTAAATAAGTGCACTTAAAATTTTTCGATATACCTTCTCCTTTCGATATTAAGGAAGGGTAAAGTCGTGTACGCATGTCTCTAGTACTTGAAATATGTTTTTTAAATCCTGAGCCCATTGAAAATGGGAAATCAGAGTATAATGGTTTTGTTAAAAGTATGTAACAGGAAGAAGGAGGCGTGGCAGACCCCATAAAGTATATATATTCTTGATCAGGGTGACGAGAAAAGTTGATATATGTCCATGTCCGTCTGTCTGTCTGTATGTTTGAACACGTCGATTTCCGAAGATACAAAAGCTAGAGAGTTCATTCTTTTTGTGTTAGGTCCGTATATATCATATCGGACGATTGGTTGGCAGAACTCATTCCTCATGTCAGAGAGTGTGCGACAACTATGTTTCAACAGGCTCCATATTATCGAAGCCCCGGTCTGGCCGTCCCTCGTTGCTGACAGACAGGGAAAAAAAGCGAATTGTTCAGCTTGTGCCCCCAAATCCAAGGATTACTGCTCACCAAGGAAGTCTTGAAATTGCGGAACGTTTTAACAAAACGTTGTCCGATCAAACTGTTCGCCGCATTTGGAAGGTATAATGGAAGAGTTGCCCGTAGGAAGCCCCATATTTCAAAGGCAAACAAACTAAAGCGTATGAACTTCGCTAATGAGCTAATGAACAGCCGTCGAAAAAGAAAATTTGATTCCAACGGTGAAACATGGAGGAGGAGGAGTAATGGTTTGGGGTTGTATGGCGGCTCATGGTGTTGGCAACTTGACATTTGTAGAGTCTATCATGGGTTTTCAGGGTATTTTTCAGTATGCAACACCCCCGAAGAGGTCATAATTAACTTAAGTATCCAATTTTGAAGCTTCTAGCTTTAAAAATGTAGGAGATAGAAGCTTTTGCGTTTTGTCACGCATCCTATGAGCGTAGATATATTTACTATAGAGTTTTAATTTTGTGTGGCCAACGCGAGACTATTTGATTTTCCATGGATAGAGAAAATTTTTATACTTTTTTTCAGGGACCGCAAATAAGAGCTATCATTTTTTATTTAAATCGCAAACAAAAAAAAAACAAGTAAGAACGTTGCAGTTAGGCGCAACTAACTGCGATATACTTTGTTCCCATAGGTGCATCTTATTTATTTAATAAACATTTAATTACCGAAATATTTCGGCAATTAGAAAACGTACATGGCAAGCAACAAACGTTTTCCCTACACATACATACAGATTTACACATGTACACACTATACGAGTATACACAATTTTCTATGTATACATACAAAAGTTTGCATGCCAGAATATTCTAAGAATTGTGACTGAATTGGGAATTTTTCGATCGTTACTTTAGTTTTGTCAAAAGGCGCTCTAGCAATGCCTTATTTGGTTTTAGTTAACGAAATCCAAGTCGGGGCAGTGGCGCTGGTGGTAAGCGCTATGCAAGCTATACTTGGGTGCGTGGGTTCGAATCCCGCAGAGAACTTTTTTCAAAAATTATTTATTTTTTATTTTTTTAATATTTGTATATTTATTATAAAATGCTTGCTGCCAATTGATAATCATTTATAAACATACGCATATGAATTGTGCATTTAAGTAAAAACTAAAACTGCTTTATGCTTTCCGATTTGCGACGCTGTGTGGCAGGCAGTTTTTCTATGCATGCATACATATATGTATGTATGCATGTGTACGTGTATACACATCCAAAAGTGTATACATATTGCAAGAATTGCGATTGTATTGTTTTGTGTCGTCACAAACTGCTGATCAGCTGGTCAGCTGATCAGCTGTGAATTTATTTAGGTTTAGCTAACGATTACATGTTGTTTTCAAAAGACCCAGGTTCGAATCCCGCTGGAAACTTTTTATTTATTAATCAAAAACTTATTAATTTTATTTTTTAAATTCATTAATATTATTATATTTATGTTGAAATGCTTTTTGCCATCTTAGCAATTGCTACTAAGCTATTGTATGCATGAATTATGCAGTTGGCCACAACAAACTTCTTTGCCGATTTGCCACGCCCCCAGTGGGCGTAGACGCATAATTTTTTGCCAGTTCTTAGAAAGGGCCGAGGCTAACATGACTGCAAAATTTGGTTGCTTACATTCCAAAAATGCGAAAATTACAGGGTATTTTTCGATATGCCACGCCCCCAAAGAGGCTGAAAAATTATTTTTGGGGCATCGATAGAGGAGAACATTAGTAACTCAACCATTCAATTTTCAAGCTTCTAGCTCTAAAACTGTAGGAGATATAAACTTTTGCGGTTTGCCACGCCCCCTGTGGGCGTAGATATATCTACCATAGCTTATTAGTCTTGAGTTGTCAACCCAAGTATACATGCAAAATTTCAAGTCTCTAGTGTCAATAGTGTTCAAAATATAGCACAATTTGAAAAATCACTATATATTCAGGTCCGATTTGCCACGCCCCCAATGGGCGTAGACATAAAACTTTTTGATCGATCTTCTTAGAATCATAACATTAACTCACATGCAAAATTTCAGCGATCTAGCTTTATCGGTGTAGAAGATACGTATTTCCCGATTTGCCACGCCCCCAATGGGCGTAGATATATCCGCCATAGCTTTTTGAACTTGGGTTGTCACCCCGAGTATACGTTTCAAATTGCAACTCTCTAGCTCATCATCTAGTATGATAACTTAACTATGGGCGGAAGAGTTTTCCGATTTGCCACGCCCCTAGTGGGCGGATCGGGAAAATTTTTACACTTTATAATTCGGGAACATATATGAGTATATGTTTAAAATTTCAAGTCTCTAGCTCTAATAGCGCCGAAAAATATTGCGTTCATACGGACAGACGGACAGACGGACAGACGGACAGACGGACGGACGGACAGACGGACAGACGGACAGACGGACGGACAGCAAGACGGACATTGCACAAACCCAATATACTTTTTCCCCTTCGGGAACAAAGTATAAAAAAAAAAAAAAAAATAACCAGGAAGAGTGGGATAAAAAGACATAGGTTATTTTGTACGGAGAAATTTTAAAAAAATATTTCAATTGATTTTTATGATGATAATCAAAAATAATTATTTCAAATTAATTTTAATATAAAAATCAAATCATAACTTTTATTTTTAATTTTTATTATAAAAATAAGAAAATAAGAATTATACCATGATTATGTATATTTAATTATCTGTTTAGACCGTTGCGATTAATGTGTAGCCTCAAAGTGAGTCTCAGGAGAAGATATATAAATTTTCTGTTTCCATGTCGAAATTCATCTAGAAATGAAGTTATAAGCGTCTAAATTATAGCCCAGCCCACCTCCAAGCCACGTCAGCAACTGTGCAGTTAGCAGAGCGCGTAAAGAAGAAGATATATATTATTTTTTTTTTTGCAGGGTTCAGGGTATCTCGTAGTCGAGCCGTCTCGACTAGAGCCTTCTTACTTATTTATTTATTTTTATTTTTTTTCTAATTTCATGTCTCTAGCTTTAATAGAGTCGAAAAATATTGCATTCATTCGGACAGACTGACGAACAGTAATACAGACATTGTCCTAAACGAAAATACTATTTTTTCCTTTTGAAACAGTCTCAGAATACGCACTCATTCAGCGTAGTAACGTATATTCCATCTATTGTAAAAGAGAATTTTTAAGCGTCCAAAATATAGCCCAAAGCTGCCCCCCAAGTCACTTCGTCAACTGCACAATTAGCATAGCACGTGCATGTGTGTGCGCGTATGTGTTGCTTGTTATGTATGCATAAAAGAAGTCAAGGAGTCTCGGCTAGAGCATTCTTTCGTGTTTGAGCGCTTTGAGTTAAACTATTTGCACTCTAAAAAGTCTGACTGCGAGAGTGATACGATTGTAAGTGAACTTACTGTAAGTAAGAAAGTTCTATATAACGATTATAGTATTCCTGTCAATCAAATTAATTTATATCTACCATTTACATGCACAATGAGGATGGCTCGTATACGTATGGCTATGAGGGTGCCGATGGTTCCTTCAAGATCGAAACGAAATTGGCCACGGGCGTGGTGAGGGGCAAATATGGCTATGTGGATGCCGATGGCGAGGTGCGTGTCGTGGAATATGGTGCCATCGAAAAGGGACACTTGACAAACATCTGTGCACTTGTGTGCATGGAATTATTTGTAGCCTTCCAGTGCCTGGAAGTATTTTAAAGGTATATAAGCACTTGAACTATTGTTCATGCTTGAACATCACACAATGCTACATTTAAATATTAATAAAGACAGGGTAAATACAGTAATGGCAAATGAAAAGACCTTATTAGCCACGGCAATAATTAAAGTAAAAACAATCAAGGAGAACTATATTGAGTTAAGATCATTGATAGATAGTGGGTCTCAAAAAACGATTATATCTGAGGAGGCCGCACAGTTGTTGAATTTACCCCGAATCAGAAATGAGACAGAAATAAGTGGAATATCAGCAGAAAACATTTGTAGGTCTAAATACAAAGTAAAACTACATATAAAAACAACAAAATCAAAAAAAGAGAAACTCAAGGTTGAGACCATAATATTATAAAAATTAATGAAGGGCCTACAAAGTATAAAGTAAATATAGATACAGCTAAATGGCACAGTTACAGTTTAGCTGATCCCCAATTTTATAAGCCAGGTCGAGTAGACATGATAATAGGCGCAGACTTATACGCACATGTACTAAAAAATGGAATAGTAAAAATAGATGGATTACTCGGGCAGAATACAAAATTTGGATGGATTGTATCAGGTTGTACAAAATTTAAAGGTAAATCAACGATACAAGCAAAAGGAAGGAAAAAGAAGCAAAAGAAACAAAAAAAAGCAAAAAGAAAGAGATGCCCAAATCAGAAGAAGGGCAAATCAAGCAAATGAAGGATGAAAATTGTCTTCCAGTTAGACGGCCACTACGAATAATAAAAGAAGTTCACAAAGGCCAAGATAATAAAGCTAGAGTCGTACAAATTAAATCACAAGAAGGGTCAGTTACACGACCTATCAACAAAATATGCCCACAGTGTAAATTAAAAAAATGAAGACTCAAACAAACTAGCAGGGAGAGGGGATGATCAAGACTAAGCGTATGCTAATGTTAGCATTACTCTGTCAAATGTCATGTGCAAAAGTAATTACTTATAATAATAACATCCACTCAGAGAGATACGAAGATGTTGCAACCTCATACGTAGGAAAAATAGTTGAGATCCCAAAAAGAGTGTGGAGCCCATTAGAAGTAGCAAAAATTAACCACAGAAAAGAGATAGAAAATTTACAAAAAGCAATACAGCATATGAAGGAAAATCACTTAAGAGTTAAACGGGCTCCATTTTCATCATATATCAGGACACGCATCTATGATATTAAGCATCATAATTATAATAATATTAGTTATATATGCAATAAGAATTTATATTATAATTTACAAAATACCTGATAACCTACGCGTTATCAAAAACACACAAATTTTGGGCCCCCTGGCAGTATATTCAAAAATGAACATGCGACACAAATAAATATCAAATTACTGAAAACCTGCGCGTTACCAAACATAAAATTAAAATTTCCCAGCCACAAATTTTAGGCCCCTGGCAGTATGTTCAAGCATGAACATGCCACTTATATAAACATATTACAAAATAGGCAATAGTCGATAACCTGCGCGTTATCTGAAGCCAAGTAATAAACATGCCACCCCTTAGCTGCAGCGACCAACGCAGCAAGTAATAAAAATGTAATGTGAGACGTGAGAACGGCTTAGCGATCGAAAAGGGACAAACATCTGTGCACTTGTGTGCATGGAATTAATTATAGCCTTCCAGTGCCTAGAAGTATTTTAAAGGTATATAAGCACTAGGATTTTAAGAAATAAACAGTTCAATTTTTGAATTCGGCAAATGTGGAGTGTTTTCATTTCGACTCTCTAACAATATCAATCAAGCAATTATGTTAATCCTCACATTGTTTGCCTCTCATAGAGTGTGCAGCGGCCACAGCCGCAGCAGCTTCAACCACGGCCACAGCCAGTACCACGCCCACAGCCGCCACCGCAGCAACAATATGTACAGTATGAGGAGGAGGAACCGGAGCCACAACGTCGTGTTTAATATGCACCGCAATCACAATCGTCGTCTATCGGACCAGCTCCGCCACGCCTACAAGTGCCCGGCGCTCAGCGCACCACAGATGTGCTCTACTCGCCGCTCCAGCGTCCTGCTCGTCCTGTCCAGTAAGTGAGCGGATAAATTCAAGCAGTTTTGTTTCATACAGCGAATTCATTGAAGAATCTCTACAATTAACTGCGAGCTCTGACTTTTACAGATAAAGAAATGTTTAATTAAAACTTTATATTTTATAATTGATATTTTCATATACTCTTCATCTATAATTAGACTTATTTTATTGAGTTTAAGTTGTTTTCACAAGTACTATATGCCACACCAACTCCAAAACCAGCACCAAGCCATGCAGGCCACAAACGTCTTCTAAAAAATAATAATGATACAACTGATCCAATAATAAGACCGCCACCTGTAAAGAAAAGATATTTTTATTAGTTTTGTGAAAATGGAAGTATTTAAAACAAGTAATATGTCTAAGAAGCTCATTATGCTGTGTGTAAATAGTACCAAATCTTGGAATATCAGTTCTTCGTAGAGTTTTGGGGACCTCATAGTTGTACTTGTTTTTTCTTATAAATATGTACAGTGCGCTCGGTTAACGAATACAATTCGATCCAGCATCTTGTTCGTTCACCGAAACCATTTTCCCATATAAAATAAGAAAGCTGTATTCGAACTGCCGGACCACGAAATCCCCCGAGTCTTTCTTCGAACGAATAATATTCGATTCTCCACGCGTAACAAACTATACATGCAAAATCACGCGCATACACACACGCTGATCTACGCTTGTACGCCTGTATGTGTGTAAGCATTACAGGCGACTTTCTGTCTCTCTTGCTGTGCCGCGTGGGCTTTGCTGCCATAACTTATATACCAAACCAAACTATATGTCTCTAGTATTTGAAATACATTTTTTGAGGGTGTGGGGGTGAATTGGGGACCGGAATCCAAATTTGACAAAAACCGAAATTGAATATTACCGAATATTAAATTGGTATTAAATTAGTATAGTATTTTAGTATGCAGAAAACCTGGCGACTCTAACTCTAAAGATGAACGAGATATAATTTTATAACTGATATAACTCTGGAAATATAAAAGTTATCGAATTTCTGAAACTAACTCGTACTTCGTGTGCAATATACCAACCTAACACAAAACAAGTAAGAAGGCTCTAGTCGAGACGGCTAGACTACGAGATACCCTGAACCCTGCAAAAAAGTGATACTCTTCTTCTTTACGCACTTATGAGCGCGCGGTCTTCTAACCGCGCAGTTGCTGCCGTGGCTTGGGGGTGGGTTGGGCTATACTTTGAACGCTTATAACTCCATTTCTAGATGCACGATCGTCATGAAACTTTCAGAATATATTAAGAGCAAATGTATCCAAATGTATCTATTTGCCAAATTTCAAGTCTTTAGTAATTTAAATGCGTTTTTATTTTTAATTGGGGGCGAAGGAGCGTGGCATCCAAAATCTGAAAATTACATAATTTGCGTATCCATAATATCTATCTAAATATATAGTTATAAAGTCTCTAGCTAAAACGGTGTAGAAGTTATGCTCAAAAAGCCTAAAAAATTTAACAAATTTTCGATTTTTTACCGATAATTTGGAATTGGGATGAGTTTTCGAGAAAACAAAATAAACTCGTACTGCGTAACTAACATACGAGTGTTCAGCTCTCTAGCTTTTGTAGTTTCCGAAATGTCGACGTTCATACAGACGGACGGACGGACAGACGGACGGACGGACTGACGGACGGACTGACGGACGGACAGACGGACGGACGGACAGGGCTAGATCAACTTATTTTTTTATCCTGATCAAGAATATATATAGTTTATGGGGTCTGCGACGTCTCCTTCTGCCTGTTACATACATTTTCACAAAACCATTATACCCTGATAATAATCATACCCTCATGCACAATCAATACTTTTTCGCGACGGTTAAACAACAAAATAAGGGAAACTTCGAATACACATTATACCGCTATCCATTGATCGTTTTAGCATTTTGGCACTTTTTTGCAAGCTATTTAAATTTTTAAAGATCTCGCATAGAAGTGATATTCTTCTTCATTAAGCACGCATAGTCGCACGCTCTGCTAACTGCGTAGTTGATGCAGCAGTTGGGATGTACTATGGACGCTTGTAATTCCATTTCTAGATGATCGATCTTCATGAAACTTTCGGAACCTAATAGCTTTCAAATGTGTCCAATTGCCAAATTGAAAGTCTCGTCTTTGAAATGCGTTTTTTTAAATTGGGCGCGAAAGAGGTGTGGCATCCAAAATCTGATTACAGAATCTTCGTATTCATATCTATCTAAATACACAGTTCTAAAAAACGAAGAAAAGGTAAACAAATTTTCAAGCTTTTACGAAATTTAAAATATGGAATGATTTCGAACTAACAAATCAAAATCCTATTGCGTATCTAAACGGGCATTCATGTAAAATTTCAGCACTCAGCTTCAGCTTTTGTAGTTTGCGAAATCTCTGCGTTCATACGGATGGATGACAGGACAGACGAACAGGACTATATTGACTAAGTTTTTTGCTCTGGTCCTTCATGGTGCCTGCGACGTCTAATTCTACCTGTTACATTTTCACAAAACCCAGAATTCACATTTTCAATAGATTCAGGGTATAACAATTAGGGCTCTAGCTCTTATACTTTCTGAGATCGACGCGTTCATGTATGTATTTACATATGTATGTATATGGACGGACAGGGTTAAATAGACTCAGTTCGTCAACCTGATCAGTGGGTTCAGAGTATAAATATCGAAATGTGAACTTTATTACATTTGAATATTAATATATTTGAAAACTCCATTATCTTAGGTGCCAACCCATATCAAATAGGTTGTTAATAATACAATCCATTACCATTGCCAACAAACAATTTTTTGTTTTAATATTTTTAAGGTTCGCAGTTCAGTTTTTTGAAGTTAAAAGCGCGATTTTTGAGTTGTAGTTTTGACTATAAAATATGTGCATATATTAATACATTTGTACATAAACATATTATGTCATTCCGGGACGGTCGATGATAAGAATCAACAACTTAAATCTTCATATTTACATAAGAAACATTATTTATAAAACTTAAAACAACTCATATCCATAAACTTAAATTGAACAATAAGTATGTTTTTAACATTTTTTAACATCAGTAAATTATTTTATCCTTTCGTAATTTGCATTGTTTCAATACTTCTGTGCATGAGTTTACGTTAGTTGCAAAAAACTGTACTAATTTAACTGCACATAAATGCTCAAACATGTAGGAAGACACTGACACTGTGCATGCTCATCACGAAAAAGTATTGGTCATGCACATTCAGGTCCGATTTGCCACGCCCCCAATGGGCGTAGACATATAACTTTTTGATCGGTCTTTTATAGAATCATAACATTAACTCACACGCAAAATTTCAGCGTTCCAACTTTAAATGTGTAGAAGATACGTTTTTCCCAATTCGCCATGCCCCCATTGGGCGTAGATATATCCGCCATAGCTTTTTGAATTTGGGTTGTCACCGCGAGTATACATTCCAAAAATTCGGGAGCATATATGAGTATATGTTCCAAATTTCAAGTCTCTAGCTCTAACGCCGAAAAATATTGAATTCATACGGACGGACGGACAGACAGCAAGACGAACATTGCACAAACCCAATAGACTCTTTTTCCCTTTTTGGGAACAGAGTCTAAAAAACAAAAACAACGCAGCAGCACATACAGAAAAATGTTTTTTTTTTATGCAAAACAAAAAATGCCACACTGGCGACCGTGGAAAAGCCCAAGCACAGATCGTTGCTCACTGAGTAGGAGGAGTTCTCCTTAAGCACTTTTCGAAAGTGTTCTTTTGTGGGTTTCTTTTTAAAAGGTCCATGCGAAAGACTAATTTTTGGACGTTTTGAAATCCTCAACGGTTATTCGGGGTCGCTGGGTTTTCTTGTTTATGTATAATTTCTATTAGTTATGTTAAATATAATACATTTATGTATACCTCTCTGAAAAGGTAATTTTCAATCTAAAACTTACCATTTACACTTTTTATACCCTGAACCCATTGAAAATGGGAATTCAGGGTATAATGGTTTTGTGAAAATGTATGTAACAGGCAGAAGGAGACGTCGCAGACCCCATAAAGTATATATATTCTTGATCAGCATAAAAAAATAAGTTGATCTAGCCCTGTCCGTCCGTCCGTCTGTCCGTCTGTATGAACGTCGAGATTTCGGAAACTACAAAAGCTAGAGAGCTGAAATTTTACACGAATACTCGTATGTTATTTATTTATTTATTTTTTTTTTTTTTTTTGGGTATAACTTCTACAACGGTTTATCTAGAGACAACAAATTAATATATTTAGATAGATATTATGGATACTCAGTTTTTTATTTTTTAGATTTTGGATGCCACGCCCCCTTCGCCACCAATTCGAAAAAAGTGTATTTCAAATACCAGAGACTTGCAATTTGGCACATAGATAAATTTAGATATCTTAATCTACTTTGAAAATTTCATGACGATGGTTCATCTAGAAACCCACCCTCAAGCCACTGATTCCCGATAAATTCGTTTATCGATAACTTTGCAAATATACAAGTTATCGAAATTCTGAAACAAACTCGTACTGCGCGTGCAATATACGGACCTAACACAAAAAGAATGAACTCTTTAGTTTTTGTATCTTCGGAAATCGACGCATTCAAACATACGGACAGACGGGCATGGCTATATCAACTTTTCTCGTCACCCTGATCAAGAATATATAAACTTTATGGGATCTGTCACGCCTCCTTCTGCCTGCTACATACTTTTAACAAAACCATTATACCCTGATTTCCCATTTTCAATGGGCTCAGGGTATAAAAAATAATCTAGATGTCCGGTCAATGTGTTGTATGGTTACTGTTTATATCTAGCACTAACCATACAACACATAGACTGGACAACTAGAACAAACTTTTTTCACGCACCAGAATATGAGCCTAGGGACCCCTCAACTTCGTATTTTTTCGGTTTGGGCAATTCAGGCTCGGGCAGTCAAAATATGATCCGACGAATTCATTGCGGTGCAAGCGCTCAACCGGCATGGTCATATTTTCATATGAGCAAATTCTATGTGCTATTTTTCTTTACTCTCCCTCTCTCTTTTTTCTCTCTCACTCTCACTCTATGCGAACAAAAGCCAGCAGCCCGCAAAAATTGAAATTTTTCCGCGAGTTGCGATTCACGACGATCCCATCTGCCTTTCTTAGTAAGAGTATGCCGAACTCTTAAACGGCTTTGCCATGCTCATGCAAAATTGTAGTGTTTTCGTAATAATTTTCGGGAAGGGTATGAAAGCGCTGATGTGCATAAGCATTACTTTTTCGTGATGAGCATGCATGGCATGCACACATTTACTGTGTCTTGCTACGTGTATGAACATTTATGTGACTGTGTGCGAAACTTTTGCTGCCTGTAGCAATTGTAAGCAACACCCAGTAATTGTGTGTGTGCATGCTCATTGAGAAAAAGTAATGCTTATGTACATCACGCTTTCATACCCTTCCCAAAAATAATGAGCCTGGCAAAGCCGTTTAAGAGTTCGGCATACTCTTACTAAGAAAGGCAGATGGGATCGTCGTGAATCGCAACTCGCGGACAAATTTCAATTTTTGCGGGCTGCTGGCTTGTGCTCGCATAGAGTGAGAGTGAGAGAGAAAAAAGAGAGAGGGAGAGTAAAGAAAAATAGCACATAGAATTTGCTCATATGAAAATATGACCATGCCGGAAAGAATAGCACACAGTGATGCTTCATATGAGAATAGAATCATGGCAGCGAACTGAATATCAACTACGACATTTTCGCTGCCCGAGCAGCAAATGACAGAGCCGAGCAAATACGAAGATGATTAGGACGCGAAATCAAAATCTGGTTCGTGAAAAAAGTTTGTTCTAGTTGTCCAGTCTATGTGTTGTATGGTTAGTGGCGCTATGCAAGCTATACTTGGGTGCGTGGGTTCGAATCCCGCAGAAAACTTTTTTTTTTCAAAAATTATTATTTTTTAATTTTTTTATATTTGTATATTTATTATAAAATGCTCGCTGCCAATTGATAATAATTTATAAACATACGCATATGAATTGTGCATTTAAGCAAAAACTAAAACAACTTTTCCGATTTGCCACAAGCGGTTTTTCTATGCATGCATATACAGTCTGTCAAGAATGAGTTGGCACACTGGGAAAAAATTTGATTTTTTTACTTTAGATGCAAATATCTAAGTCAATAATGCAAAAAAAAAACAATTTTTTTAAAATGGGAATCTGTTTAATATTATTTCTTTAATTTATATATAAAAAAAAAAAGAAGCAAAATATTCAATATGTAACAAATAAATCAACAAAAACAAATATCATTCAATAATAACAGTGTCAATAATGTGTTGGCACACTTTGTTTTGCACATCTGCGTTGGTCTTTTTCTAAGAAGTAACGGTATTTTACCGCTGTCTCTGCATATTCTCGGCATCTATGCACATATTCTTTCACATTTTTTGTCAATTGGTTGACAATTTTCGCTAGTTACGAGTATAATAACAAATTTAATATTTTAAAAATATGACTGGGAAGCGATTAAGCTTTGAGATGGTGCAGCTCATCTATTACAACCACGAGATGGGCAAATCCGTTTCAGAATTGATGGACACGTTTTCTGTGCCCAGGAGAACGGTTTATAATCCGCTAAATCGGGCCGAAAAGGAAAACAGGCTGCTTTCAAAGACGGGAGGAGTGCCGAAAAGAAAGCTAACTAACCGAGTAGAGAGGCTAATTCTAAGAAAAGTGAACACTAATCCGCATATTTCTTACAGAACTCTTGCCAAAGAGGTAAAGGAAGAATGTGGAATCGATGTCTCACATGAGAAGGTGGCCAAAGTCCTCCTACGGCATGAGAATAGTTCGAGTGTAGCATGAGTATACAGGGTGTAGGATTATATTTTTCTTTTCAAGCGCATTCAATGGCTTGCGCCATACCCTAGGAAGACCATCATTACAAAATTGCATTATTTTTGTATTGTAACATAATAATGTCGTCATCATAATATTCTGCGGGGTGACTAACCATGTTGACAGCAAAACTAAAACGCTTTTCTATGTTTGCTTCTAATAGGAAAGGTTTTTTCCGTATGTACATACATATGTACATGTGTTGTATAGTTAGTGGTACAATGTACACTAATATAATTTTTTCAGTAAAATAGAGTTAAAAATTATATACAATTTTGTTATTCATTTGCTAAATTTATTTATTTTCATTTCAAAATTCAATAGTTCCCGATGTACAAAAACCCAAAGTATTATATAATATTAAGTACTCACTTCCTTTAACAATTGTATCAGATACACATCGGTCTAGTTTCATGCCCACTTGCTCTTCTGAAAATCCCATCTCATTTGCTGGCATAATGTCTAAATTGTATTTTCAAAATACTACTTTTCTAGAAATTTATATTTATTGAATAACGCTCTCCAACAGAGCTGAGCGATATTTTGAATTCTACTACTTGTAACAAGTAACTAATAGTGACAAGGAAAGTCTGTGGATAAAGAAGTTTTTCGTAAGCAACGATTATTTTCACAGAAAAAAATTCATCGGGTAACCATAAATTTAAAGAATTCGGTATACTCTTCGCTCAGAAGGGAACCAATGGGGTCGCGAGTCGAGAAGAAATTTCAATTTTTGTGAGCTGCTTGCTGTTTGTGCCAGCATACATATATTTTTGTGAGAAGAGAGCAGAGAGTAAAAAGCATAAGGCAGAAAGAGAAAGAAAGCAAGGGAAAGAGCGGCACATGTCAGGCATTTTTGGAATATCGACCGTCACCGTCGAGCGCTCGAAGGGGAATGATTTTGCCATCAGCAATTTTTCACCCCCGACCCTAAAAGTAAAAACCCGAGCAAATACGAAGTTGAGGGGGTTCTAGTGTCAAAAAATAAGTGTGCACATTAACTTGTTCCAGTTGTCCAGTCTATGTGTTGTATGGTTAGTGGTAATATGTACATATGTTTTCTGGTCAATGACCAATTTTTAAAAACCAAACTGAATATTATCCATGAATAAGTAGTTAAAAAAAAAAAATTATATGAAACATAAAATATAAGAATACAAAAACCAGTGATAGAATAGTCCCGATAATTCGATAATGACAAAGGGATCAGTTTTTGGGAAATAACCCTGAAATTCAAATTATCGAGCCTTGTCTCAAAAAGAAAAATTCAAATAAACGAAGCTTTTATATTTCATCATGTATATTTAATGAGTTTAATTTGAAACAAATAAGCTCTAGTTGAGACTGCTCGACTACGAAATCCCCTGAACCCTTATTCGAACGAATATTCCAAGAATGCTTCGTTTCGATTCCGCACGAGTAACAACCTATACATGCAAAAACACGAACACTCACACACTGATCTACGCTTGTACGGCTGTATGTGTGTAAGCAATGCAGGCATCTTGCTGTCTCGCCTGCTTTACGTGGGTTTTGCTGCGACAACTTATTTTATTAATAATTCTGTTTCTAGACAGACAATCGTAATCGAACTTTCAGATTATGATCATGATATTCATATCTATATGACAAACCAAAATATATGTCTATCTCTAGTATTTGAAATACATTTTTACACATTTAGGAGTGTAGGGGTGAATTGGGGACCGGAATCCAAAACCTGCCTGCTACATACATTTCTCAAAACCATTATACTCCCATATTCAATGGGTTCAGGCACTAAGCAGACAACACAGACTGGACATCTAGAACAAAATTTTCCAAACCCTAAAACATGTGCGAATATACCAGGCTTTGGTTTTTCTCGGTTTTTATATCTCTTTGCCTGGGCAGTCAAAATATGATACAAAATATGACATGTACTATTTTTTCGAAACTATACATGCACAAACACACACTCACACACATACACGGTCGTTGTCATAGGAAAGGAGATTAAAGATACTGAGGATATGTGGAGTGCAAGTATCAGCCGCATTACCATTTGGTTGACAAGAGGTGGACTCGAATTAGCCCACAAAACGTACGCCCCCCTTGTCAGCAGTCGTAAAATTGTTGAAACGGCCCTTCCCGTCAAAGAGAGCGATAAAGTATCTCGGCGCCATGTTAGAGACAAATCATATTGATAACGCGCAGGCCAAAGCATTAGGTGCATTATCCTCTATACAGCGCCAATCCGATCATACTCAATGGAAACTCGATTCTGTACGACGCAGCACGATCAGGGCAAACAGCATTGCAAGATAGCAAAAAGGCTGAACTGCTTAACGAAAGGCGGATGGACGCATACGGGCACCCCAAAGCAGGAACTATGAATAACCGTGGGCATGACGCTGTTAATTTTCATCTTTTATAGCTTCTCTCTGCACACGGATGATTTCTGTTTAAAGCGGTTTGGCCATGAGAAAACTAATGAATGCCCCTGTTGTGGACGGGTACCGATGGAAGAGCCAAGCATGTCTTATTTTGAGTGTGGACGATTCCTTGATGCGAGGCATTGCCTTGAAGAAGCAACGGGCCGCTCCATCAGAGCGCAAAGTGCTTGCGAAGCAGTGCTTATCGGCCGTCCCGCAAGCAACGTGCACTTCACGTAAACTATTCAGCCACCAAATATTGTATTATTATTATTATTAAATAAAAAATGAAACAAAAACACACTTACACATTCTAATATGTGTTTTCGTGGAATGCGTTCACGATCTCATAGTGTTCCATCGGTGATTTCCATTCGAACCCAGCAATAAAAAAAGAGCCCGGAAAATTTAACTTACTGTGGCGGTTGTTACTCTTAATGTTTCTAATTTTTCGACGTGACATTAATTCACGTAGATTGGGTGTTACATTTGATAAATAAATACTAACATTTGTTAGTAGTGCTGGAAACTGCGTCAAAGCAGTATCCAGTGGTTGAAAACTGTCAATTATCAACGTTAGTCCTGAAGCCTGAGCATAGCGCTCAGCGGTAGTTAAGACATTTATCGAATCGGCAAATATTGAGATTCGTGATCAAGATGAGCTCACTAGATTATTAAATGCTATTAAATGCTATTAAATCGCTTTGGTCAGCTTTTCTTTAACTGCCTTATCACTTAAAGAAGGCCAATGTAATCTCATTATTTCTTAGAGTTGTCCGACTTGGTTAGGGTAGGTCAAAATTATAGTAAAAAGACTATACGCCGCAAACAGACGCAACCTACAGATCGCTTGGAGCTTAAGTCCATTTTAGAAATGATCTTTCCGGAAAGACAAACATCCATCCATAATCTTGACCACGAGTTAATAATTCAGGACTCGTACCCCGTTTTAGTAACGGACGACGAGATTACAGTAGCTGCCGAGAGTCTTAGACCTAATTTTGCTCCTGGCCCCAGATGGGGTCCCAAACCCTCGCCTTGCATCTAAGCGCGTTTATCGAATTATATGAATATTATATGAATTTATGCAATTTGGAAAATCCAAAACTTGATGTTGAGCTGACAACGTTTATCGTAACGCGTTCAACGAACCCGCGATCTATTCTTAGCTACTGGTGAGTGGTGGCGGCAACAAATTGCTAGCGAGAGGTAGATACCGTTTGAACACGCTTGTCTATATTTTTCGATCAGCAGAAGTTGTTTACAATTGACTATTTAGCTATTAAATAGTAACAATTGTAAGAATGGATGAAGACTCGTCGTCTTGCTCGCTTCTTAGTGATAGAATTGCAAAGTTAGAGACGATGGGGAAAATTTCATATGCAGACCCTGCAACTATGCGCTCTCAAAAACGGTCTCAGCGCCCAACGCAAGCTTCCGGCCATATGTGAGCCAAGCGTTAACGCCAACAAGCGTTGAATTTGTGCGTTAGTGCACAGAATTAGACTATCCGCACTTCCAAATTTGGTGTGCCGCGAATCTATATGTCTAACATAGAAACTTTCCGTGAAACTGTAGACAAGCTAACTGTACTGAAGTGTTACTTCTGGCACCACCACCTTAGGCAGGATAAGGTTTTTCCTGTGGTCATCTACGTAATGCATGCAAACGTGTCAAAAATGCAAATAAAGGAAGCTCTGTCGCTTCGCTGCAGTTGTCACTCAAGACTAAACAAGCTAAATATGCGTAATAAGCCGTCACTGGAAAACAAAGTTAAAATCTACAAGATCATCCTAGCTCGTAGCTTGTTCTATTTAATCCAAGTATATGGTATCGTCGCCAAGTAGCACTTGAATTTGTGTACTTCAAGCTAAAACTTTGAACAAGATCACTGGGGCTCCAAGGTATATGAGAACCAGGGATATAGAAAGCGATATCAAGATTACTAAAATTGAAGAAAAGTGGCCAAAAAATATCAAGAGAGATTAATTTCGTATCAAAATAGCCTGACTAGGCACCTAGGTACTGCAACTCTCAGTTGTCGCTCTTGTAGGAGAAGACTGATCGTGTCTTGACATGAACGTGTTCCCATAGCTAACCCATAAGAGTTATCTATACCTTGTATCTATAAAATATCTAATATGTATCACATGTTCAAATGAATATAGCTTTAAGTAGTTGTATAATTAACTTTCATTTAGATTAAATTGCCTAAAAGTTAGCGGTACGCTAAGGTGTAAACAAACACTTAATTAAAACAAGTAAGAAAGCTGTAGTAGAGACTGCTCGACTACGAAATCCCCTGAGCCCTTCTTCGAACGAATCATATTCCAAGAATGCTTCGTTTCGATTCTCTACGCGTAAGAAACTATACATGCAAAAACACGAACACACACACACGCTGATCTACGCTTGTAGGCATGTGTATGCATGTGTGTGAGCAATGCAGGCGGCTTGCTGTCTCGCTGCCTTTGTTGCTGCGGCACATGGGTTTTGATGAGAAAACTTTGATGATTAATAATTCTGTTTCTATATGGACAATCGTATTGATATCTTCAGATTACGATTATGATATTCATATCTATATGCTAAACCAAACTGCATGTCTCTAGTATTTGAAATGCATTTTTTACACATTTGGGGCGAAGTGGGGACCGGAATCAAAATCTGACAAAAACCGAAATTGTATTAAATTAGTATCTATATATATGCTACTATAAATGTTGGGCCTTACAATTGCTACAGCCAGCAAAAGTTTCGCACACAGTCACAAAACTGCTCATACATGTAGCAAGACGCAGTAAATGTGGGTGTACATGCTCATCGCGAAAAAGTAATCCTTATGCACATCAGCGCTTTCATACCCTTCCCAAAAATCTTTACGAAAACACTAAAATTTTGCATGAGCATGGCAAAGCCGTTTAAGAGTTCGGCATACTCCTACTAAGAAAGGCAGATGGGATCGTCGCGAATCACAACTCGCAGACAAATTTCAATTTTTGTGGGCTGCTGGCTTGTGCTCGCATAGAGTGGGAGAGTGAGAGAGAAAAAAGAGAGAGGGAGAGTAAAGAAAAATAGCACATAGAATTTGCTCATATGAAAATATGACCATGCCGGTTAAGCGCTTGCACCGCAATGAATTCGTCGGATCATATTTTGACTGCCCGAGCCTGAATTGCTTAAACCGAAAAAATACGAAGTTGAGTGGTCCCTAGGCTCATATTCTGGTGCGTGAAAAAAGTTTGTTCTAGTTGTCTATGTTCAGTCTATGTGTTGTATGGTTAGTGTATCTAGTCTGAAATATGCTAAGCTGGCAACACTGGTGGAAACAGGCACAGAAGATGAACTTAGTAAAAATATCGATTGCTGCTAAAAAAGGACGAGCTTACAAATGAATTCACGGTTAGGGACACGATATCGAATGTAAAGTATCGATCATGTACTCATGAGAAGTATCAAAAGAAAAGCATCATACCACTAACCATACAACACATAGACTAGACAACTAGAACAAACTTTTTCCACGGACCAGAATATGAGCCAAGCGACCGCTCAACTTCGTATTTGTTCGGTTTGGGCAATTCAGGGCTGGGCAGTCAAAATATGAAACGACGAATTCATTGCGGTGCAAGCGCTCAACCGGCATGGTCGCGGTTTCGTATGAGTACATTCTGTGTGCTATTTTTCTTTACTCTCCCTCTCTCTTTTTTTCTCTCTCTCTCTCACTCTATGCGAGCACAAGCCAGCAGCCCACAAAAATTGAAATTTGTTCGCGAGTGGCGATTCGCGACGATCTCATCTGCCTTTCTTAGTAAGAGTATGCCGAACTCTTAAACGGGTTTGCCATGCTCATGCAATATTTTAGTGTTTTCGTAAAGATTTTTGGGAAGGGTATGAAAGCGCTGATGTGCATAAGTATTACTTTTTCGCGATGAGCATGCACACACACATTTACTGCGTCTTGCTACATGTATGAGCAGTTATGTGACTGTGTGCGAAACTTTTGCTGTCTGTAGCAATTGCAGGGACCAACATTTGCAGTTTGTTATTCTTGTGGACCTCGGCCTTAGAATTGTGGGAACGGTTTTAAATTTGTTCGGCCTTTTAGACTGTCAAATCTACTTGACCCATGCATATGGCATGTATGTTTATATGCATACATATGCATTTCTTTTTATACATGTTTAATAAATAATAATTATTATAACTTATTTAGTACCATAGCCCCCAATACTTTTTAGAACGGTTTATAAACGATTTAAGTGGATCTGGAAATTAATATGTATTGACAATGTCAGAACACACCATGTACTCATTATTGCCAAAATGACTGCTACAAGTCGTAGAGGCTAATTTGACAGTCACTCTACAATTCAAACCATACAAAACAGACAAACTACTGAATCACGCAGGTAGTCTGTTTTGTATGGTTTGAATTGTAGAGTGACTGTCAAATTAGCCTCTACGACTTGTAGCAGTCATTTTGGCAATAATGAGTACATGGTGTGTTCTGACATTGTCAATACATATTAATTTCCAGATCCACTTAAATCGTTTATAAACCGTTCTAAAAAGTATTGGGGGCTATGGTACTAAATAAGTTATAATAATTATTATTTATTAAACATGTATAAAAAGAAATGCATATGTATGCATATAAACATACATGCCATATGCATGGGTCAAGTAGATTTGACAGTCTAAAAGGCCGAACAAATTTAAAACCGTTCCCACAATTCTAAGGCCGAGGTCCACAAGAATAACAAACTGCAAATGTTGGTCCCTGCAATTGCTACAGACAGCAAAAGTTTCGCACACAGTCACATAACTGCTCATACATGTAGCAAGACGCAGTAAATGTGTGTGTGCATGCTCATCGCGAAAAAGTAATACTTATGCACATCAGCGCTTTCATACCCTTCCCAAAAATCTTTACGAAAACACTAAAATATTGCATGAGCATGGCAAACCCGTTTAAGAGTTCGGCATACTCTTACTAAGAAAGGCAGATGAGATCGTCGCGAATCGCCACTCGCGAACAAATTTCAATTTTTGTGGGCTGCTGGCTTGTGCTCGCATAGAGTGAGAGAGAGAGAGAAAAAAAGAGAGAGGGAGAGTAAAGAAAAATAGCACACAGAATGTACTCATACGAAACCGCGACCATGCCGGTTGAGCGCTTGCACCGCAATGAATTCGTCGTTTCATATTTTGACTGCCCAGCCCTGAATTGCCCAAACCGAACAAATACGAAGTTGAGCGGTCGCTTGGCTCATATTCTGGTCCGTGGAAAAAGTTTGTTCTAGTTGTCTAGTCTATGTGTTGTATGGTTAGTGATCATACTCATAAAAATATCGAAACAAAAGTATCGACGTTGTAAGGTATCGAGTAATATATGTATTTATTAAATAAGGGTTACATTTTAAACATTATTTTATATTTCCCACTCCTCCTCCGTACAATCGCTTAAAAAGGCAATTTGTCAAGCCGTTTAGGCGAAAGGCGGTTGCGAATTTTTGTGATTGTACTTCCAGCCTTAGAAAACAATCGTTCCGAGGGCACAGAGGTCGCAGGAATTCCCAAATATTTCTGTGCCAAATTATATAATTTTGGATATACCACTTTCATATCATCCCATTGTTTTAAAGAGTCGATCGAAAGTGGTGAAACCTGGGTAACAGATATCGATTTAATTCGTCATCATTTACAACGTTCATTGAAAAATTTGATTTTTTGGTCCGTTTCTCTGTGTGCGCCAACTTCTTGTGATGACTCCAAAAATCGTACGTCAATTCTGTTGAAGAATCGCTGTCATTTTCACTCGAGTGAACATTAGGATTGGATGTTATATATTGCCTTACTAACTTAATTGATTTCGCACAAGCTATCTTATCTCTGAAATGGATATTTTTGAATCGCGGATCCAGCAAACAAGAAATGGCGATTAAATGGTTTTCTTCGATGAATCCGAATCGGCGGTCTATTTGCTTAATAATTTCTTTTTTTGCCGCATGTATGACTGTCGTACCATCGTCGACCACACCCACAGGCACAGGTATATGATCAATCTGAGCCTTCAGGCAATTCACCATGGGTATTATTTTGCTTATAGTCACGTATTATTCACCCGAAAGCTCTTTGGTGACATACTCCAGTGGTTTCAAAATACTCATCAATATTTTAATATTTTGAATCTCTACCGCTGAGAGTGTGGGTGGTGCTTTAACATTCAACAGTAAAAACTTCATAAACAATAGGCGTTAGCTCAATGAATCTCTGGAGCATATAATAAACTGAATTCCACCGTGTCTTTACATCTAAAATTAGTTTGAGAGGTGGAGAGCGAGCTTGTTTTTCTCGTAACGCATCGCTGGCAATGACACTGCTCTTGAAGAATTTCACAATATCTCGCACTTTGCTTATTAATGAATTGAATTCATTGACTGACATTGCAGATTTAGCAATGAGATTGATAGTATGGGCAAAGCAAGGCAAGTGCTTGTTTTTCCCAAGAAAAATTGTTGTAGCTGCTGTTATATTCGCGCCGTTGTCTGTCACTAGAGCAGTTATTTTTTCGGTATTAATATGCATGCTTGTAAAGTTTCAATCAATTTTGCAACTATGTATTCACCAGTATGCCTTTCCTCCAAAGCAACGGTGGCTATGCAACGCGACACAAGACGATCATCACGCAAATAATGAGCAGTTACTCCTAAATAACTCGTAAGAGTCATCATCTCGCTCCAAACATCACATGTTAGTGCCACGTGAGTTACATTTTCAAATGTGCTTTGAATTTTGCAATACATTATTGTATAGAAATCGTCCAATTGAGCCTTTAGCGTATCTACGTTTGGAATTTTGAAAGATGGGCAGGCTTGCTTCATCAATTTCTTGAATCCACGCCCTTTAACAATATCAAACGGTCTTTTGTCGGCGCAATTGCTACAGACAGCAAAAGTTTCGCATACAGTCACATAACTGCTCATACATGTAGCAAGACACAGTAAATATGTGTGTGCATGCTCATCGCGAAAAAGTAATGCTTATGCACATCAGCGCTTTCATACCGTTCCCAAAAATCATTACGAAAACACAAAAATTTTGCATGGGCATGGCAAAACCGTTTAAGAGTTCGGCATACTCCTACTAAGAATGGCAGACGGGATCGTCGCGAATTGCCACTCGCGAACAAATTTCAATTTTTGTGGGCGACTGGCTTGTGCTCGCATAGAGTGAGATAGAGAGAGAAAAAAGAGAGAGGGAAAGTAAAGAATAATAGCACACAGAATTTGCTCATATGACAATGCGACCATGCCGGTTGAGCGCTTACAGCGCACTGAATTCGTCGTTTCAAATTTTGACTGCCCGAGCGCGAAGTGCCGAAACCGAACAAATACGAAGTTGTGCGGCACTTCGCTCATATTTTTGTGCGTGAAAAAAGTTTGTTCTAGTTGTCCAGTCTATGTGTTGTATGGTTAGTGGCCAAAGTGAGCCAAAGTGAGCAAGTGAGCCAAAGTGAGCAAGTGAGGCAAAGTGAGCTAGTGAGCCATATTGAAGGAACTAGCTCAGTGGCTCAGTTCACTGAGCCATTCATTTTGGCTCACTCACTCATGAGCTACCCAAGTCTAATTCACGGTACATATAATCATATATTTGTACAGCTAACCACTGGTTTTACAGCACCCTTAGAATTTTATAAGAAAGCTTAAAAATAAATAAAAATAAAAATAAAAATAAATAAATACTAATAGATTTCTCATATCAAAAATCTGAAATAGTTTTCTTGTGCTTGCTTATGTGTACATATTCATTTAAACTAAGATTGTAAAATGTGTATACTTGTATCTACATACATACATATGTACATACAAATATAGGTACACATTAATTTGTGCATGTAAATCAATCAGTGGATTCCAGAATGCAATATTTTATAACAATATACTATACAGTGGACGCTCGGTTAACAAACACCTCGGATTATGAACACATTCGTTTTTTTTAAAGATTCGCTTAACGAACAATGTTTCGCATAGCGACCAATTTTGCAATATTTTGCATGCAATTTAAGTGCAATATTTTTGCGGTTTCAGTTAACGAACGTTTTGTTTAATGAGCAATACATATGTATGTGTTCGTTAACCGAGGGTCCACTATACATACATATGTATAATTGTATTTATGAGAAAAATTTGTATATTTACATACGGGTATTTGATTTTTTTTGTGAAGTGCTATTGAATGTATGTAGTATATATGTATGTATGTACATTGTGAAATAGAATATTAAAAAGAAGACAGAAACTTTGGTATACATACATATGTATGTATGTCAAAATTAAATTATTATACCCTGAACCCATTGAAAATGGGAATTCAGGGTATAATGGTTTTGTGAAAATGTATGTAACAGGGAGAAGGAGACGTCGCAGACCCCATAAAGTATATATATTCTTGATCAGCATAAAAAAATAAGTTGATCTAGCCCTGTCCGTCTGTCCGTCCGTCCGTATGAACGTCGAGATTTCGGAAACTACAAAAGCTAGAGAGCTGAAATTTCACATGAACACTCGTATGTTAGTTACGCAGTACAAGTTTTTTTTTGTTGTTTCGATAACTCACCCCGTTTCCAAATTATCGATAAAAAATCGAAAATTCGTTTCCATTTTAAAGGTTTTTTGGGTATAACTTCTACACCGTTTTAGCTAGAGACTTCAACTTTATAAATTTAGATAGATATTATGGATACGCAGATTTTGTATTTTTCAGATTTTGGATGCCACGCCCCCTCCGCCTCCAATTTGAAAAAAACGCATTTCAAATACTAGAGACTTGCAATTTGGCAAATAGATAGATTTATATACTCTTAATCTATTCTAAAAATTTCATGAAGATCGTCCATCTAGAAATGGAGTTATTAGCGTCCAAAGTTCAGCCCAACCCACCCCCAAGCCACGGCAGCAACTGCGCAGTTAGCAGAGCGCGCGCTTATAAGTGCGTAAAGAAGAAGAGTATCACTTTTTGCAGGGTTCAGGGGATTTCGTAGTCGAGCCGTCTCGACTAGAGCCTTCTTACTTGTTTTTATTTATGTATGTATTCTACAGAACGTCTGAATGGGTATTTGATGGTTATGTTACGGTTCTATTTATGATTGGTATGTATGTATGTATGTATGTAATACATATGTATGTACATACAGTCTGTCAAGAATGAGTTGGCACACTGGGAAAAAATTTGATTTTTTGACTTTAGATGCAAATATCTAAGTCAATAATGCAAAAAAACAATTTTTCTAAAATGGGAATCTGTTTAATATTATTTCTTTAATTTATATATAAAAAAATAGAAGCAAAATATTCAATATGTAACAAATACATCAACAAAAACAAATATCATTCAATAATAATAGTGTCAATAATGTGTTGGCACACTTTGTTTTGCACATCTGCGTTGGTCTTTTTCTTAGAAGTAACGGTATTTTACCGCTGTCTCTGCATATTCTCGGCATCTATGCACATATTCTTTCACATTTTTTGTCAATTGGTTGACAATTTTCGCTAGTTACGAGTATAATAACACATTTAATATTTTAAAAATATGACTGGGAAGCGATTAAGCTTTGAGATGGTGCAGCTCATCTATTACAACCACGAGATGGGCAAATCCGTTCCAGAATTGATGGACACGTTTTCTGTGCCCAGGAGAACGGTTTATAATCCGCTAAATCGGGCCGAAAAGGAAAACAGGCTGCTTTCAAAGACGGGAGGAGTGCCGAAAAAAAAGTTAACTAACCGAGTAGAGAGGCTAATTCTAAGAAAAGTGAACACTAATCCGCATATTTCTTACAGAACTCTTGCCAAAGAGGTAAAGGAAGAATATGGAATCGATGTCTCACATGAGAAGGTGCGCAAAGTCCTCCTACGGCATGAGTATAGTTCGAGTGCAGCATGAGTATACAGGGTGTAGAATTATATTTTTCTTTTCAAGCGCATTCAATGGCTTGCGCCATACCCTAGGAGGAGCATCATTATAAAATTGCATTATTTTTGTATTGTAACATAATATGTCGTCATCATAATATTCTGCGGGGTGACTAACCATGTTGACAGCAAAACTGAAACGCTTTTCTATGTTTGCTTCTAATAGGAAAGGTTCTTTCCGTGCTACGCTCGAACTATACTCATGCCGTAGGAGGACTTTGCGCACCTTCTCATGTGAGACATCGATTCCATATTCTTCCTTTACCTCTTTGGCAAGAGTTCTGTAAGAAATATGCGGATTAGTGTTCACTTTTCTTAGAATTAGCCTCTCTACTCGGTTAGTTAACTTTTTTTTCGGCACTCCTCCCGTCTTTGAAAGCAGCCTGTTTTTCTTTTCGGCCCGATTTAGCGGATTATAAACCGTTCTCCTGGGCACAGAAAACGTGTCCATCAATTCTGGAACGGATTTGCCCATCTCGTGGTTGTAATAGATGAGCTGCACCATCTCAAAGCTTAATCGCTTCCCAGTCATATTTTTAAAATATTAAATGTGTTATTATACTCGTAACTAGCGAAAATTGTCAACCAATTGACAAAAAATGTGAAAGAATATGTGCATAGATGCCGAGAATATGCAGAGACAGCGGTAAAATACCGTTACTTCTAAGAAAAAGACCAACGCAGATGTGCAAAAGAAAATGTGCCAACACATTATTGACACTGTTATTATTGAATGATATTTGTTTTTGTTGATTTATTTGTTACATATTGAATATTTTGCTTCTTTTTTTTTTTATATATATAAATTAAAGAAATAATATTAAACAGATTCCCATTTTAAAAAAATTGTTTTTTTGCATTATTGACTTAGATATTTGCATCTAAAGTCAAAAAATCAAATTTTTTCCCAGTGTGCCAACTCATTCTTGACAGACTGTAGGTATCTCATCGAAGTTCAGCAGATACATACATATGTACATACATATGTATGTACATGTGTGGGTTCCCGAGAGAGGAATTTTATTTGTGTTGTGTACATGTGTTATGTTCATGTACATATGTATGTAGTATGTGTTTTGATATTTGAATTAAAAATAAGGGAGAGTCAGCTTCAATGTTGTTTATTTTTCGGTATTCGATAAGCTTAGCCTAAAAACAAGAATCTTATACATGTATACATATACATAAGTTAAGCAGTTGCATATATACATACATACGTATGCAGTGATGTAGGCAGTGCTGCCAACATTTTGTTACATGAAAACGCTAGATCAGCCTTTGAAAAAAGCTAGAAATAGCTAGATATATTTCTTCATAGCTAAAAAAAAAAACGTTAGAATATAATTTTTTTTTTTGCCGGTTTATTTCAATATATTATAAGATTTCATCAATGACTTCATCTTCATGCTTGTGGTTCATGTAGCTTTCCTTGGTCCCTATCTTTCTCAAACATGCTGCTGGTAATTTGTAATCGTGGCAGCATTTTTTTTGGTGGCGTAGTCCGTATCTACAAATATATTTAATGTAATTGATTATTTTATAAAATATTACACAGCAATCCCAAATGGTCCACATGCTTGATTGAACAATGTATAATAATACAAACACAGTCCCGCTTCTTGCTCGCAAGTTCTCAATGAGATTAAAGAAACAAATGGAATTTTATTGGGCTGTGCAAAAGCCGCTGAAGTTGCCCTATGCTTGTGCGTGCAAATCTGAAAGTTTAGCATTAATGCTAGATTTGCAGTATTTGCAATAACATTTGCTCTCATCAGCAGCATCTACACTCAACCAATCTTTAAATGCAGGATCTTGCATCCATACTGTACGCGGTTTCTGTTTATAAATTTTTGGCATTATTAAAACTTGTAAGTTACGCTTTAAAACTTGTGAAATACCCTCTTGGTGATGGCATAAAACACGATTCGGTAGACTTTACAGACATCGATAAGATTGAACGCTCGTCTGGCTTAACGATGTTTGTTGTCATTCATATGAAAAAATACTATTCGTATGAAAATGTGGCATCATAGAGCAGAGAGCACAGAGAAAATACACCAAGTTACCAGATGTTGCAAAAATATGAAGTAAAGCTAATTTTTCTTGAAAAATAGCTATAATTCCCGCTAGCCGCTATTTCACAATTTATCCCGCATTTCCTTGTTGCAACCAACTAGATCTAGTGGGGAAAATAGCTAAATTGGCAGCAGTGGATGTAGGTCCTATCCTTTTGTCCCACGGCGTTTCCGCGTAGTCTTTGTTGTTCTCTCTTTGACGATTGGCCTTGTGGCTCAAAAGTATAATGAATTAACAAGATCTGGTATTTTTGTCCCGGAGCACCGTACGACCTTTTTATTGGATGTCTGGTACAGAACTGAATTACAAAACTATGGCCTGAGCTAAATATCATTGTCATGAGCTACAGAGCTACAGTGCTACCACTACGAGCGCTCGACGGTGATGGTCGATTTTCCAAAAAGGTCTGATATGTGCCGCTCTTTCCCTTGCTCTCTTTGTCTTTCTGCCCCATGCTTTTTACTCTCTGCTCTCTTCTCACAAAAATATATGTATGCTGGCACAAACAGCAAGCAGCTCACAAAAATTGAAATTTCTTCTCGACTCGCGATCCCATTGGTTCCCTTCTGAGCGAAGAGTATACCGAATTCTCAAACTGCTTTGCCATGCTCATGCAAAATGTTAGCGTTTTTATGATTATTTGTGGAAAGGGTATGAAAGTGTTGATGTGCATAACGAATATTATTTACGTATGACCATACACACACACATTTACACTTCCTCGCTATATGTGTAAGCATTTATGTGCTTGTGTGCGATTGAGATTCTTGCTGCTTGTAGCACTATTAGAACGCCAGCAGTTGATATTGGTTCGGTTGGGTAGCGATGTGAGCTTGCATACACACACACATTTACACTTCCTCGCTATATGTGTAGGCATTTATGTGGTTGTGTGCAATATTCTTGTTGCCGCCTGTAGAGCACTTTTAGAACCCCCAGCAGCAGTTGATGTTCGTTCGGTTTTGTAGCTGCTCTGAGCTTGCATACGCACACACATTCACATACACATTTACACTTCCTTGCTATATGTGTAAGCATTTATGTGCCTGTGTGCGATACACTTGCTGCATGTAGCAATTTTTCCCAGCGATTGCTGTGTGGTAGCTGTTGTGAGTCTACACACACACATACATATGTGTAAGTTTGTGATGTGATAATCACAATCACTTGTATAGGCATTTGAATGAATGCTCTGCCTGGGGCATTTGCATGTTTCGTGCATGGGTCTCGAATATTGGGCGTGTGCCTACCTCAACTTTGAAATTAAGTAAACGATTTTGGGTTCGAATTGCAGGAGAGGTCAATTATTTTTTATTACCTGTTGATCTGTTATTATTTGTTCTTTAATATTTAGTACCTCAAAATAAAAATGATTGCGCAAATTCAGGTCACATATAACCCTTTTAAAGAAATACCTAGATATCCAGGTAAAATGGACCCTTTTATGCAAAAATATGCATTCGTTATGTGGACATATTTTCCACTAAAGAACAAAAATATACATGTATTATGTTTTATTAATATTCGAGACCCATGCACGAAACATGCAAATGCCCCATGCAGAGTATTCATTCAAATGCCTATACAAGTGATACTCGGCGATTATGATTATCACATCACAAACGTACACATATGTATGTGTGTGTGTAGACTCACATCAGCTACCACACAGCAATCGCTGGGAAATTAGAATTGCTACATGCAGCAAGTGTATCGCACACAGCCACATAAATGCCTACACATATAGCAAGGAAGTGTAAATGTGTATGCGTATGCAAGCTCACAGCAGCTACCCAACCGAACGAACATCAACTGCTGCTGGGGGTTCTAAAAGTGCTCTAAAGGCGGCAGCAAGAATATCGCACACAGGCACATAAATGCTTACACATATAGCAAGGAAGTTTTTTTTTTTGTATTCGTTTATTAACAAAATGATATTATATTATTACATTAAGTTATTTAGCTGAGGCGACTAGAGATAGCGACCAGTGATAGCGCAAGATGCTTGCGGGACGGCCGTAAAGCATTGCTTCACAAGCGCTTTGCACTATCTTAGGCTGGGATACCTCGTCTTCTTATCCGCTCAACTCTGCGGAGCTTCGTCATGACCGTGGCTGCGAAGGAGCTTGTTGGATTCCAAGCAGCTTCCGATTCCAGCATGAAATTGACGATATTGTCCGCTCCAATGGAACGGCCAACTGCCTCTTCTAGGCAACACCTCTCCTCCTGGAAGCGTCAACACTCAAACTGAACGTGTTTGGCATCTTCTACCAGACCTAGTCCGCACCATGGGCATTCGTCAGTTCCGTCGTGGCCATAGCGCTTCAGATAGCTCCGAAAGCATCCATGTCCCGTGAGAATCTGCGAAAGATAAAAATTAACCTCACCGTGTTTACGGTTTAGCCAAGGATCAAGCTCCGGGATGAGCGTGTGGGTCCATCGCCCTTTTGTTGAGCGGTTCCACCTTCTTTGCCATCGTGCAGTGCTGTTTGCCCTGATAACGTTGCGTTGTACGGGCTCATGTGTGTTCCGCTCCACGGCTTCGGCAACCAAGTCCTCCAGTGGGACCATGCCGGCAATGACGAGCGCTGCGTCATCGGAAACTGTCCTGAAAGCGCAGCTAACTCTGATTGCGCTCAATCTGTAGATGGCGCAAATGACTCGGCTGTAGCTCGGCGTTGCCATCGCACTTGACCATATCGGTGCAGCATAGAGAATGACGGACCTAATGACGCTCATTATGAGGAGACGTCGTTGTTGCCTTGGTCCCCGCGTGTTGAGCATAATTCTTGAGAGAGAGAGAGAGAGAGCATAATTCAGCAAAGCCAATGGTGTGCGCATAATTCTTGAGAGAGCTCTACAAGAATCAGCTGCTTTTTTATGCACATATTCTAAGTGCTCGCGGAAAGTTAATCTCGTGTCTATCATGACGCCAAGATACTTTATTGCCCTCTTAGATGCGATGGTAACGTTGCCGATCTTTATATTGGCAGTTTCCACTCTCTTGCGACTGCTGACTAGGACGACTTCCGTTTTGTGCGCCGCTAGCTCTAGTCCAGCTCCAGACAACCAGCTTCGTATGCGATTGATACTTGCGCTGCACATATCCTCAGTATCTTTAGGCTCCTTTCCTATGGTGACGACTGCTACATCATCAGCAAAGCCAATGGTGTGCGCACCTGCTGGTAGTTCCAAGCGCAGTACGCCGTCGTACATCATATTCCATAGGAGAGGCCCCAGCACTGAACCTTGGGGGACTCCAGCTGACACTATATGAGTTTGGGGACCCTCACTCGTATTGTATATTAGTGTTCTTCCTCTGAAGTAGCTCCTCACTATCTCTTTTAGATATTTAGGGATATTATATTGTGACATCGCATCCAGTATCATACCCCAACTAGCTGTGTTGAAGGCATTCTTCACATCAAGAGTCGCAATGATGCAGTAGTGCTTCGTCTCGTGCTTCCATCTGGTGCCTTTGATGGCGGAAGCTGCCAGGCCGACAACTTTATCAAGCGCATCTGCTGTTGAACGGGCCTTCCGGAAACCAAATTGGTTAGGTGAAAGGCCTCCGGCGCTATCAATGGCACTCTCCAGCCTAGAGCAAATCAGTTTCTCAAACACCTTTCCCATGGTGTCTAAGAGACAGATTGGTCTATATGAAGATGGCTCATCCGGTGGTTTGCCAGCCTTAGGTAGCAATACCAAGTTCTGAATTTTCCATATTGCGGGGAACGTCTCATGAATTATACATTCGTTGTATAATTCTGCGAACGCGCTTGGGTACAAGGCGAGGGCTAGCTTTAGCGCACGATTTGGGATCCCGTCTGGCCCAGGGGCTGAGTTAAGTCTAAGACCTCTGAGAGCTACTAATATCTCCTCGTCCGTAACTAAGTCAATCTGAGTGCTCGTTGAGCCCTGCTCGGCAGACATGGTTTGAGGGGCATGAATGGAGCTTAGTCTTTCTGGAAAGAGTGTTTTCACAATCGATTTAAGCTCCAAACGATCCATAGGCTGTACCTGATTACCTGCGTATAGTCTTTTAACCACTATCTTATATGCCCTGCCCCAAGGGTCATATTCGGCTGAGTCGCACCATTCTGAAAAGCACTCTCTTTTGCTTGCCCGAATGGCCTTCTTCAACTGTCTTCTAGCCGCCTGGTATGCTAGTATATATAGCAAGGAAGTGTAAATGTGTGTGTGTATGCAAGCTCACATCGCTACCCAACCGAACGAAATCAACTGCTGGGGGTTCTAATAGTGCTACAGGCAGCAAAAATATCAATCGCACACAAGCACATAAATGCTTACACATATAGCGAGGAAGTGTAAATGTGTGTGTGTATGGTCATACGGAAATAATATTCGTTATGCACATCACACACATCCACAAATAATCATAAAAACGCTAACATTTTGCATGAGCATGGCAAAGCAGTTTGAGAATTCGGTATACTCTTCGCTCAGAAGGGAACCAATGGGATCGCGAGTCGAGAAGAAATTTCAATATTTGTGAGCTGCTTGTTGTTTGTGCAAGCATACATATATTTTTGTGAGAAGAGAGCGGAGAGTAAAAAGCATGTGCAGAAAGAGAAAGAGAGCAAGGGAAAGAGCGGCACATGTCAGGCCTTTTTGGAAAATCGACCATCACCGTCGAGCGCTCGAAGCGGAATGATTTTGCCATCAGCAATTTTTTTCTCCCGACCCTAAAAGTAAAAACCCGAGCAAATACGAAGTTGGGGGGTTCTAAAGTCAAAAAATAAGTGTGCACATTAATTTGTACCAGTTGTCCAGTCTATGTGTTGTATGGTTAGTGGTGCTACAAAGCTACGGTCGGTAAGCCGACTCAGCATTAACGATAACGCTGACATTTTCAACAGTCAAGTATCGGGTTACCGCTGCCAAACGTTGCAGTCGGGGCACTGAACTTATGTGTCAGCGAAATAGGTCTGTAGCAAATGGCAATGATTGGATAAATTGCTTATTAAATACTTATGTGTTAACTACTTCTCCTTCAAGTGGCTGACTGACCCGGAAACCTTGTAGCCGTTCCTTGCATCTTCCTTGAAGTTTGCCATTTTTCTTACTCCAAGCCAAATGACGATGTAGCCACTGCAAGTGATACTGGGGATGACGCTGATCGTAGGCAAGTTCTTGGAGGTCTCGGCTGATGCCAACTCGTTTCTGAAGTCCTGGACGACTTGAAGATTCTGGTTGTTCATCCTGTGGAGTTGGGGTATGCTCAGTACTGGGTCATGCCCGATGATGTTAAGTAACGGTGACCCCGCAACGCCTGGTGTCTTTCTTAAAATCTTACGCTAGTTTACGTATTCATATCATTGATGATTGCTGAGAACTGGAACATAATGAGGTGTGTCATATTCGTGGTGATTTCCGGGTTATTGTCGGTCGTCCCCTTTGCTTTGCTTAATCACACCGTTGCACAGTGGGGCCTCTGCCGGCGTCGCGTCCCAAAAATCAGAAAAGTGATGAAAAGCGATTTTCAAAAAGTTGATCTCATATGATTGGGAATTGTCCAAAGGGACAGTATCCAAAAGATTTTTGAAATTCGACCAATCTTAAGGGTAGTTATCGCCCTTCAAAGTTGGATAAACTGGCAAAGTTTTCCAAAACAGCACATTTTTGTGAAAAATGCTCAACTTGTGAATCGAGTTGCAAGACAAATAGAGCACCAATTGTTGGTTGCGATTTAAAGATTAATTTATTTCTAATAATATAAAAAAAAGATTATGTTGTTACGATTTGTCATTAACAAGCTAAGTTAAATTTAGAGAACCTCTTAATTTTACACTATTTTTCATCTTTGATGGACTGCATCTTCTGAGTCCCGCCGAGTCCCAGGCAGCGACTTATACACACATGTTAAGGACGATGTCCCCTTTCATATTAATAAAACTTTGCCTGCCCCTACCCGCCGGGTTTCTATGCCAAAAAACAGGCAAAAACACGCATGAAATGCGCAAAGAAGGATGTTGTTGCGCGTCGCTGCATGCTGTAGGTAGAATTGCCGACGGCAAAACTGTTTGGGGTGGGTTTGGGTTTTTTGTAAATTGGTCGTTGCAATTTGCATTATTTATTTGTTTTGTCTACCTAATTCTGCATTTTGTAAGCAAATATTTTTTTGAATGGAAGAAAACAGATATCTACAAAGCTACAGTCGGTAAGCCGACTCAGCATTAACGATAACGCTGACATTTTCAACAGTCAAGTATCGGGTTACCGCTGCCAAACGGTGCAGTCGGGGCACTGAACTTATGTGTCAGCGAAATTGGTCGTTGCAATTTGCATTATTTATTTGTTTTGTCTACCTAATGCTGCATTTTGTAAGCAAATATTTTTTTGAATGGAAGAAAACAGATACCTGATTAATAAATAATTATTGTGCAGAAACTTTAAGCTTATTAGATATTGCCCCGCCTTCAACAGATAACAACTTTAAGGAAAAAAAAAAAAAAAAAATAAAAAAAAAAATAAAATAAATTAAAAAATTTTTTTTTAAGTTTTTATTTAAAAAATTCTCTCTAAAAGTAATACTAATAATTTATTGAAACAAAAAAATTTGTTTTTTTCATTGAAAAAAACCAGTCATTTTTGACGAAGTTCACATTTCTCGTGTTTGGCCTAAAACTGTGAAGCACCCTGTTATCGCATCACCCTGTATGTAGATTCATTTTAAAGCTTGAAGAATTCTCTGTCGAATGCCTTTTCAATTTCTAAAATATCTTACTTGGTTCGAAAGTTATGATTTTTGGGACGCAAAATGAGCAAAGGCCACACTGTGCGTCGTCTACCAGTGTGACAGGTTGAAGGTGGTTTGGCTGTATTCGGCAAGAGGTAACGCTGCCAGCGTGTAGTGCTCGTGCGCAGGAATACCCTGTCATCAATTCGCAAACAGAAGCGTACGTCGTTGTTACGCACTCGTTGACTGCTAAGATGTCGTTGCATTCGGCCACGATGTCGTCTGTATTTGTAGCGCGACGTGTTGGTGGGATACCGGGAGATAGTAACCTTCTTGCAGATAAACTTCACTCTAGGATAAGCTATTAATATGTGAACTATGTTTTCGGACTGAAGGACCTTAATTGTAATCGCTTCTGTAAGGCTGACTATAGGAATTTCTATAAGATGCTCATTTAAAATGGTTTCCAAATCATTGTGTTCAAAAATGGTCGGGTTTATTATGCCGGCTTTTGTCAGTGTAATCATGAGAGTCGAGTTTGATATCTGTTTAATTAGTATTCTATTCGTCGATAATAGTGTTTCATACAAGTGTGGTGTGTCAATTAAGTCATTCTCTTTTGATTTTACTATTTTGTTTATTGCGTCAGTTAGCCTGTTGATTTGGTTTTGCGTCTCTGCGTTTATAATCAATTGCCTGTTGCTTGCATCGATTAATTGGAATTCGGACCACCTAATCTTCTCGAAATCGGAAGCATCTGGTGTGCCTGCTATCACTTTTAATGCGGAGCCTAGGAAATCTAGGCTTCTAGCCATTCTATGGTGTACCTCAACAACGGGCAATAAATATGCTGTATATCTGCGTATAACAATTTTCGCATATGCGAGTGTGGGAATAGTTCTGTTAACTTGACGGTTTCATAACATTTAATTCCGTTAAATTGCTGGAATGCCTTAAATAACCTCTATGTTCCCATACCAACACTTTTCCATCTATGAGGATGTAGTTTGAAAGTGAATAATCGATAATCCGACTCTGAGCCGTTCCCAAAATTAACAGAATTGCGAATTGAATCCTGTGGAGAACAAATAGGGTTATTACGCAATAAGTAATCTGCTTTTAATTTAAGTAATTTTCTTAGCTTCTATTTCAGGTTGTCTGTATGAACCAACCACCCTTCCTCTAATAATCACAGACGTTCCCAGGTTTGCTTGTATTCTTTCTTCCGTGCAAAGCGGTTTTAGCTTATTTCCTAACCTTCTATTATTTCCAACAAATTCCTTTTCGCCCACTTCGAAAACTCTATTTTGTCTGCCCGAGTTGCATCTTTGAAGTACAGCTTGCTGTGCTTGTTCTATTCTTTCTTTGATGCTCTGTCTAAATTCACTAGCTTTTTTTATACTCTGTTCCCAAAGGGAAAAAGAGTATATTGGTTTTGTGCAATGTCCGTCTTGTTGTCCGTCCGTCTCCGCCTGTCCTTATGAACTTGAAATTTTAAACATATACTTATATATTATAAAGTGTAAAAATGTTCCCGATCCGCCCACTAGGGGCGTGGCAAATCGGAAAACTCTTGCGCCCATAGGCAAATAATCATACTAGATGATGAGCTAGAGAGTTGCAATTTGGAATGTATACTCGGGGTGATGACCCAAGTTCTAAAATCTATGGCGGATATATCTACAGCTAAGCTAGAACGCTGCATATGAGTTAATGATATGATTATAAGAAGATCGATCAAAAGTTATTTGTCTAAGCCTATTGGGGGCGTGGAGAATCTGACATGAATATATAGTAATTTTCCAAATTGTGCTATATTTTGAACACTATTGACACTAGAGACTTGAAATTATGCATGTATACTCGGGTTGGCAACCGAAGACCAATAATCTATGGTAGATATATCTACGCCCACAGGGCGCGTGGCAAACCGCAAAAGTTTATATCTCCTACAGTTTTAGAGCTAGAAGCTTGAAAATTGGATGGTTGAGTTACTAATGTTCTCCTCTATCGATGACCCAAAAATAATTTTTCAGGCTCTTTGGGGGCGTGGTATATCGAAAAATACTCTGTAATTTTCGCATTTTTGGAATGTAAGCAACCAAATTTTGCAGGCATGTTAGCCTCGGCTCTTTCTAAGAACTGGCTAAGAACAAATTATACGTCTACGCCCACTGGGGGCGTGGCAAATCGGCAAAGAAGTTTGTTGTCGCCAACTGCATAATTCATGCATATAATAGCTTAGTAGCAATTGCTAAGATGGCAGAAAGCATTTTAACATATATCTAATAATATTAATGAATTTAAAAAATAAAATTTATAAGTTTTCGATTAATAAATAAAAAGTTTCCAGCGGGATTCGAACCCAGGTCTTTGAAAATCACATGTAATCGTTAGCTAAACCTAAATAGATCCACAGCTGACCAGCTGATCAGCAGCTTGTGATAAAACAAATCAATACAATCGCAATTCTTGGAATATGTAATGAAAATTTGTTGTGGCCAACTGCATAATTCATGCATATAATAGCTTAGTAGTAATTGCTAAGATGGCAGAAAGCATTTTAATAAATATAATAATATTAATGAATTTAAAAAATAAAATTTATAAGTTTTCGATTAATAAATAACAAGTAAGAAAGCTGTATTCTAGACTGCTCGACTACGAAATCCCCTGAGCCCTTCTTCGAAAGAATAATATTCCAAGAATTATTCGATTCGTTTCTGCACGCCTAAGAAACTATGCATGCAAAAACACGAGCACACACACGCTTGTAGGCATGTATGTGTGTGAGCAATGCAGGCGGCTTGCTGTCTCGCTGCCTTTGTTGCTGCGGCACATGGGTTTTGATGAGAAAACTTTGATGATTAATAATTATGTTTCTAGATGGACAATCGTATTGATATCTTCAGATTACGATTATGATATTCATATCTATATGCTAAACCAAACTGCATGTCTCTAGTATTTGAAATGCATTTTTTACACATTTGGTGGTGGTGGGGCGAAGTGGGGACCGGAATCCAAAATCTGACAAAACCGAAATTGTATTAAATTAGTATCTATGCTGAAGACTTGGAGACTCTAGCTCTAAAGATGAATTAGCTAGAATTTTATAACTGGTTCCCGATAAATTCATTTATCGATAACTTTGCAAATATACGAGTTATTGAATTTCTGAAACAAATTCGTACTGCGCGTGCAATATACGGACCTAACACAAAAAGAATGAACTCTCTAACTTTTGTATCTTCGGAAATCGACGCGTTCATACATACGGACGGACAGACGGACATGGCTATATCAACTTTTCTCGTCACCCTGATCAAGAATATATATACTTTATGTGGTCTGCCACGCCTCCTTCTGCCTGCTACATACATTTAACAAAACCATTATACCCTGATTTCCATTTTCAATGGGCTCAGGGTATAAAAAGTTTCCAGCGGGATTTGAACCCAGGTCTTTTGAAAATAACATGTAATCGTTAGCTAAACCTAAATAGATCCACAGCTGACCAGCTGATCAGCACCTTGTGATAAAACAAATCAATACAATCGCAATTCTTGGAATATGTATACACACTTGGATGTGTATACACGTACAAACATCTGTGTACACATACATATACATATGTATGCATCGAAAAACTGCTTGCCACGCAGTGTGGCAAATCGGAAAAGTTGTTTTAGTTTTTGCTTAAATGCACAATTCATATGCGTATGTTTATAAATTATTATCAATTGGCAGCAAGCATTTTATAATAAATATACAAATATACAAAAAATTAAAAAATAATAATTTTTGAAAAAAAATTTGCTGCGGGATTCGAACCCACTCACCTAGGTATAGCTTGCATAGCGCTTACCACCAGCGCCACTGCCCTGATCTGAACCTCGTTAACTAAAACCAAATAAGGCATTACTAGAGCGTCTCTGACGAAACTAAAGTAACGATTGAAAAATTCCCAATTCAGTCATAATTCTTAGAATAGTCTGGCATGCAAAGTTTTGTATGCATACATAGAATATTGTGTGTATACTCGTATAGTGTGTACATGTGTAAGTCTGTATGTTTGCATAGGAAAAACGTTTGTTGCTGTACGTTTGCTAATTGCGGAAATATTTCGTTAATTAAATGTTTATATTTTAAATAAATAAAATGCACCTATGGGAACAGAGTATTTTGCAGTTAGCTTCGCCTAAGTGCAACGTTCTTACTTGTTTTTAAAATCTATTTTGAAGCTGCTGGCTATGTCTGCCAGTGGGCTATGGAACCTTTCTACTTGGCCGTTGGAAAGACTGTGTAATGGTGGTGCGTTAACAATATCTATAGTGTAGCTATTTTTGAGTAATGATACTATTGTTTCTGAGTTGAATGCCGCTTGATTGTCCCAGTATATTATTTTAATTTTTGGGAACAAATTGACAATCTGAATGATGGGCATCTTTAAGTCTACTATTGTTCGTGGCGGGATTGGTTGCACGACCGCGAATTTAGAGAACTCGTCTATGCAAGTGAGGAAGAGATTTTTGTCAGTAGAGAAGATGTCTATATGTAGTATTTCGCCCGCATAAAACGGGATTGGTGAGGCCCCAAATTTTTGTTTTGGTGGATGCCTGTCATATTTAAATTTGGTGCATATTTTGCAATTAACTACCACTTCTTTTGCTAAGCTGTTCATTTTTGGAAAATAGTAGTCGCGAAGGACCAGTTTTACGTTTTCCTGTGAGGCTCGGTGCGCGCGGTTGTGTTTTGGGGTATTAATTTCAATTTGTTCTTTTGTTTTGTGGATGGGAACTTTGAAATTAGTTCAAAGATGTGTAATGATGTGGCAAATTTTTTTTGCCGAATACTATAAACTTTCATTGTAGCTGGAATTTTGCCTCTTCTAAGACGATTTGGTTTTTGAAGCAATTCAGTGGTTTGTCCGTTGTTTCTATCGTGTAGGTTAGTAAGATCTCGCTGTGAATTGTTGCAGCGTCTGACGAAGGTTCGTCTTGTATGGCGTTTAACTTTTGCCTGGAGAGGGCGTCTGCTACTACAAATTCTTTCCCTGGTTTATAGAACATTTTGCATTATGTTCATCAATAAATCGTTTCCATCTTTTGGTTTTTGCATCTGTGTCGGAGACAGCGGAGGTAAGGGGTTGATGGTCAGTGAATATGTTTATTTCTTTGTTTCCATATAGATAGTTATGTAGCATTCCTAAGGCCCAGATAATAGCTAGTAACTCCCTTTCATTGGTAGCATAATAAGATTCACTATGCTTTAGTGTTCTAGAAATCATGGTAATGGATTTGCCTCCTTACGACAAAACAGCCCCAATGCCATTTATAGAGGCCTCATTGGTTAGATCAAAGGGTTGCTTGAAGTAAGGGTACATGAGGATGACGTATTCTGACGCTAGAATGTTCTGCAGACTCTCAAAAGCATTGCGTTGAGTTTCGTTAAACTCAACTCGGACCTGTTTGGATTTGTGCTTGTTTATAGAGCCATTTTCTCCCTTGAGTATGTTTGTTAACGGCCTAGCTATTGATGCAAAGTCTATTCAATAACAGCAGACCATCCGAGGAATCCTCAGGGAATTTATGTATGGCTTTCACTTTTTCGGGGTCTATTTTAGCTCCATCTTTGGTCACTTTCTTTACAAAATTTTGTGTTTTCTTTGGAGATATGCATGTTGGCACTGCATAAGCATTCTAAAAATGTGTCGATATGTTGCACATATTATTTTCGTTTGCTGAAAAGATTATGATGTCATCGACATACACGTAACAAATCTTCCCGATGTGTTCTTTGAGAACGTCATCGATTGTCGTCTGAAAAATGCTTCCGTCGTTTTTGAGTCCGAAAGGCAACCGGCCGAATTCGTATTTGCCGCCATTGACTGAAAATTATGATTTTTTTACGATCGCGTTCAGCTAAGTAAATTTGGTGATAACTCGATTTTAAATCTAGGGTTGTGAAAAATTTTGCCTTTCCTAAGTTTGCTAAAATCATGGGAATGCTTGGCATTGGGTATCGATCGGCTACTGTGCGCTCATTGAGCTTTCTGAAGTCTATTACTATCCTCTTTTTTTATTTTTTGTTGCCATTCGTGTCAAACCCTTTTTTTTGTCGATTGGACGTGTTTGGTCTTTTAGATGCCTGTTGTGCATTTGCTTGGACATTCCCATTATTAGTCTGCTGCTTAAATCTGGACGAGGAGTTGACCTCCATTGGTTCTGGGCTCTGGCCCGTCTCCTCCCTTTTGTTTTTTTCCTGATAGGTGTTATTGTTGGTTTGTTTTCTAAGATAGTGTGGATTTCTGCCTTACTTTGGGTTGGAAATAGATTCCGTCTCTTCCCTTTTCCCTGTCAGCTATAACTTTGGCATACGTGCTTAACTCTGCTTCTGTGGCAAATTTTTCGGTTGTGCTGGGAAAATTGCAATTCTAAGTGGTTTCCGCAAGCCTGATATGAATGCGTGAAGCGCATCTGTCCTCACTTCCTCATTGAGCACTGTGACGAGGGTCAGTTTATTTTCTACCTTATCATAATACTGCGCAAGGCTTAAATCACCTTGCCTAACCATTTCTAGTCCTTGTCTTAAGAGACGCAGTGACGTCTTGTCGGCATAAGAGCAATCTAGTCTGGCCTCGAACTTTAACACTGTATTGTGGGACACTAAGATTGCCCTTGCAGCACCTCTAATCCTGTTTCTGATTATGACGACTGCCTAGTAGTGTGCGCAGCTGCCATTAAAGGGGCTAAATAATTCGTAAGCATTGCAGGCTGACTGCCTCCATGCAATGTAGTCGTCGGAGCCCCCGCTAAACAGGGAACAGATTTTACAATATCGAGAGGGACTTCACATCGAATTTCTATCTGAGCTGAAATCTTTGATAACATTCTATTTGAGGAGTTTCAGTGCTCAATCATCTATCTTTTTTTTTTTGTCATGGCGTTTAGTGGAGACTGGAACCTTTCGTCTTGCTGGGCCAAGGCTTGGCTAACGGTGCTCACGATCAGTGCTTGCACCTGGTTCCATGATGTCCATGATGTCTTGGTTGTGTTTTTGTCTGGGAACTGAGGAACTGGGTTTTGGTCTTGGCTAGTGTTACTAAGGTTGTGTGTCTGACAATCGTTATCTGTTTCCCAGTGCGTTTTTCTATCACTGTCACACTCCACTTTTATATGTCTTGCTAAGTCGAATCTGCTCATATGAAGTCTATTTCAACTGTGTCGGTAGTCCAATTTGCAGTTGATGATTGCACGAGTGGTAACACCAAATTAGTTTTGCAAATGATATCACTTTTTATTTAAAAATATATTTTCAGCTTGATTCTTACAACTGCACTGTTTTGCTTCAGTTGTGTTTAATGTGTTATTTGTTTGCTTTGTTAAGATTTGGATACTTTTTAAATGAACTTACATGGTTTTTGGTGTTTGAGACTCTAGCTGACGAATCTTCCAGGTTATGAATCCTAACACGTTGGGCGCCAGTTATGCAGTTATGTAGTTATGTAGTTATGCAGTTGTGCAGTTCTGCAGCTCTGCAGTGATGCAGATCCTATCTTTTTGTCCCACGGCGTTTCCTCGTAGTCCTTGTTGGGAAGAGTTTAGGGCGATTAGGGTGGAGAGCCTTACTTTCTCTCTTTGACGATTGGCCTTGTGGCTCAAAAGTATAATGAATTAACGACAAGATTTGGTATTTTTGTGCCGGAGTACAACCGTTTTTATGAATGTCTGGTACAGAACTGAATTATAAAACTATAGCCTAAGGTGAAGATCATTGTCATGAGCTACAAAGGTACAGTGCTACAAAGTTACAGTTGGTAAGCCGACTCAGAATAAACGATAACGCTGATATTTGCAACATAGTCAAGTATGGGGTTACCGCTCCCAAACATTGCAGTCGGGGCACTGAACTTATGTGTCAGCGAAATGGGCGTCTCGACTTCTTACTTGTTATTTTAAATTTTTTATACCCTGAGCCCATTGAAAATGGGAAATCAGGGTATAATGGTTTTGTTAAAAGTTTTTAACAGGCAGAAGGAGGCGTGGCAGACCACATAAAGTATATATATTCTTGATCAGGGTGACGAGAAAAGTTGATAGAGCTATCGGGAACCAGTTATAAAACTCTAGCTAATTCATCTTTAGAGCTAGAGTCTTCAAGTCTTCCGCATATGTATAGATACTAATTTATTACAATTTCGGGTTTTGTCAGATTCCGGTCCCCGATTCCCCCCCACACCCTCAAATGTGTAAAAAATGCATTTCAAATACTAGAGACATGCAGTTTCGTTTAGCATATAGATATGAATGTCATATTCATAATCTGAAGATATCAATACGATTGTCCATCTAGAAACGAAAAACCCATGTGGCGCAGCAATAAAGGCAGCGAGACAGCAAGACGCTTGCAATGCTCACACACATACATGCCTTCAAGCATACATAGATCACCATAGATCATACATAGTTTCTTACGCGTGCAGAAACGAATCGAATAATTCTTGGAATATTATTCGTTCGAAGAAGGGCTCAGGGTAGTCGAGCAGTCTCGACTACAGCTTTCTTACTTGTTTATATATGTATAAAATGCTTTGTGCCAATTGATAATACAGAGAGAGTTCTCAGTGAAAGTTATCAGACGTGTTTATTTTTGTTCTGCACATTTTCTTGTTTTTTTCTTATTAAATTTATTTTATTAAACTTCACATAATTGCGGTGTTAATTATTGCAAGTGTTGTCATATTCCTGTGTAAGGTTTGATCCGTGTTATACTGTGCTTTTGGTAAATTGCTTTTTTGAAGTTTGAATTGAAGTTTGGTGCAGCTGGTGTCTTGTTTACTTGCATTATTTTGCATTCTGCATTAGTGTTTCTATTTTTTTGGGGCTCTCCCCACTTCACTCTTAATACGTTTGTTAGTGTGACTGTTTGCAATTTTGGTCTTGCTTACTATTGTTGTTTTATTTAACTCTCTTAATTTTAATTTCATGCTGTACAAGTTTACTCTCTCGCTGTGTACTTGCTTTCTAACGGCTGTTTGTTGCTGCACTTGCTCTCTCAGTATATTTACATTCTCTCTGTTTTTATACTTGTTCCCAAAGGGAAAAAGAGTATATTGGGTTTGTGCAGTGTCCGTCTTGCTGTCCGTCCGTCTGTCCGTATGAACGCAATATTTTTCGGCGCTATTAGAGTTAGAGATTTGAAATTTATATATGCTACCAAATTATAAAGTGTAAACATTTTCCCGATCCGCCCACTAGGGGCGTGGTAAATCGGAAAACTCTTGCGCCCATAGGCGCAATATTAATAAATTTAAACAAGTAAGAAGGCTCTAGTCGAGACTGCTCGACTACGAAATCCCCTGAACCCTGCAAAAAACTGATACTCTTCTTCTTTACGCACTCAGAGGCGCGCGCTCTGCTAACTGCGCAGTTGCTGCCGTGGCTTGGGGGTGGGTTGGGCTGAACTTTGGACGCTTATAACTCCATTTCTAAATGGACGATCTTCATGGAATTTTCAGAGTAGATCAAGAGTATCTAAATCTACCTATGTGCCAAATTGCAAATCTCTAGTATTTGAAATGCGTTTTTTCCAAATTGGTGGCGAAGGGGGCGTGGCATCCAAAATCTGAAAACTACAAAATCTGTGTATCCATAATATCTATCTAAATTTATAAATATAAATAAATAATTGAAGTCTCTAGCTAAAACGGTGTAGAAGTTATACCCAAAAAACCTAAAAAATGTAAACGAATTTTCGATTTTTTATCGATAATTTGGAAATGGGACGAGTTATCAAAAAAACAAAAAAAACTCGTATTGCGTAAGTAACATACGAGTGTTCATGTGAAATTTCAGCTCTCTAGCTTTTGTAGTTTCCGAAATCTCGACGTTCATACGGACGGACGGACGGACAGACGGACAGGGCTCAATCAACTTATTTTTTTATGCTGATCAAGAATATATATACTTTATAGGGTCTGCGACGTCTCCTTTTGCCTGTTACATACATTTTCACAAAACCATTATACCCTGAATTCCCATTTTCAATGGGTTCAGGGTATAAAAATTAAATTTATAACTTTTCGATTAATAAATAAAAAATTTCCAGCGGGGTTTGAACCCAGGTCTTTCGAAAATAACGTAATCGATAGCTAAACCTAAATAAGTTCACTGCTATATCACTTGGATGTGTATACATATAGAAACATCTGTATACACATACATACATACATATATGCATGTATGCGTGTATAGAAAAATTGCTTGCCCACGGCAGCGTGGCAAATCGGAAAGCATTTTCTAGTGCTTAAATGCACAATGCATACGCGTATGTTTATAAATTATTATTATATATTGGCAGCAAGCAATTTATAAAAAATATACAGGCTAGAGCGCCTGTTGACAAAACTAAAGTAACGATCGAAATATTCATGCATGCCAGAATATTCTATCACAATTCTTAGAATATTCTGGTATGCAAACTTTTGTATGAATAAATAGAAAATTGTGTGTATACTCGTATAGTGTGAACATATGTAAATCTGTATGTATGTATAGGAAAAACGTTTGTTGCTTGCCATGTACGTTTGCTAATTGCCGAAATATTTCGTTAATTAAATGTTTATTAGATAAATAAAATGCACCTATGGGAACAAGGTATTTCGCAGTTAGTTGCGCTCACTGTAACGTTCTTACTTGTTATTTTTGTTTTTATTTTCCGTTTTTTTTCTGCATATTTGCTGTTCATCCCAGTTGCCAATATGAGTTGTTGCAAACAATCATGCACATTCAGGCTGGCAGGTGATGCTGCACAAGCGCAATTTGTAAATTGCTGGTTGTGCGAAAATATGATGCATACTAAGTGTGCAGGTCTTACTGGGCGTGATCATGACAAGATTATGTCCACTGCCAAAATTGGTAGTGGTGGCCGATGTGTTTGGAAAAACAAATAAATTTTTCCAAAATGTATAGTGTTGTGAGGGCTCAATTCTTAAAACTGAGAAAGATCACTAAGCAGTGATCCAGTGAAATGGCTGCTGCTGAAGAAATTTCAAACCAGTTTAATTTTGAAAGTCCTCTTCCTAATTCGCAGACTCCGTGATATTGGCACCTCCTTCCGTACCAATATCGTCACCGAACTTGCTTGTTCCTCCCTCACCTTGTACTTCTGTATTGTCCTCTACGCCTAATTCTCTTGATCATATACCAGTCGGTCCTGAATCTTCTGTCTCCCCTGTCGTTGGTGCTATTAAAACTCAAGTCTCTGTTCAAAAATTGGACTAAATATGTTGCATTCTTCTTCTCAGCTTTCCCTCATTTACCAAAATGTTCGTGGCTTGAAGTCTAAGCTTAAAAGTCTATACTTGCATAGTTTTAGTGTTCAATATGACAGTATTGCCTTTACTGAAACTTGGCTAAGTCACAACATTCATAATAGTGAGATTCTTGCAAGTAATTTCACTATTTATAGACTTGATCGTTCGATGCGTAAAGGTGGTGGGGTGTTAATTGCTGTTAAATCCAGTATCTACTCCGAATTATTTACCTTTTCCTATCTTCATGATGTAAAGATTATAGGGGTTAAATTATTGCTCCCATCGTGCTCATTGTTTATTACATGTTCTTATATCCCTCCCTCTTCTGATATGCAGGTTTATACTCAACATATAACCTGTATTAAAGAAATTTATGAACATGTAACTGATAGATACTTTCTTGTGTTAGGTGAGTTTAATACTCCTAACACTTCTTGGTCCTCAACTTGTAATGCAAATTACTTATTCCGACAATTGATCACTATCTTTTTGATGAATTGTTTATTCTTTCTATGTTTCAGATGAACTCTATTTCTAACCATCTGATTCGCACGCTTGATCTTGTGTTCAGTAATCATGACTCCATCATTAATGTCGTGAGATCAACTCCTTTCTGCTTACCAGAGTCATTAAAGAGTACAATGTTTCTCTTCAATTTGTTTAGTTTGTCTTTGGAAACTTCTGTGTTCCCTTCAATATGGAAATATTCTTTCATCATTCCTCTATATAAAAATTGTGGAAGATCAGATATTTCCAATTACAGTGGTATTGCGAAATTATCTGCTATACCGAAGTTATTTGAAACAAGTAAGAACGTTGCAGTTAGGCGAAACTAACTGCGAAATACTCTGTTCCCATAGGTGCATTTTATTTATTTGATAAACATTTAATTAACGAAATATTTCGGCAATTAGCAAACGTACATGGCAAGCAACAAACGTTTTTCCTATGCATACATACAGACTTACACATGTACACACTATACGAGTATACACACAATTTTCTATGTATTCATTCAAAAGTTTGCATGCCAGAATATTCTAAGAATTGTGACTGAATTGTTTATTTGGTTTTAGTTAACAAAGCTCATATCAGGGCAGTGGCGCTGGTGGTAAGCGCTATGCAAGCTATACTTAGGTGCGTGGGTTCGAATCCCGCAGAAAACATTTTTTTCTAAAAAGTTTTTATTTTTTATACATTGTTTCCAAAGGGAAGAAAGTATATTGGGTTTGTGCAATGTCCGTCTTGCTGTCCGTCTGTCCGTATGAATTCAATATTTTTCGGCCCTATTAGAGCTACAGATTTGAAATTTTAAACATATACTCATATATGCTCCCGAATTATAAAGTGTAAAAATCGGAAAACTCTTCCGCCCATAGGCAAGTTATCATACTAGATGATGAGCTAGAGAGTTGCAATTTGGAATGTATACTCGGGGTGACAACCCAAGTTCAAAATGCTATGGCGGATATATCTATGCCCATTGGGGTCGTGGGAAATCGGGAAAAACATATCCTCTACACCGTTAAAGCTAGAACGCTGAAATTTTGCATGCGAGTTAATGTTATGATTCTAAGAAGATCGATCAAAAAGCTATATGTCTACGCCCATTGGGGGCGTGGCAAATCGGACCTGAATATATAGTGATTTTTCAAATTGTGCTATATTTTGAACACTTTTGACACTAGAGACTTGAAATTATGCATGTATACTCGGGTTGGGAACCGAAGATCAATAAGCTATGGTAGATATATCTACGCTCACAGGGAGCGTGGCAAACCACAAAGTTTATATCTCCTACAGTTTTAGAGGTAGAAGCTTGAAAATTGGATGGTTGAGTTATATAATAATTTTTCAGCCTCTTTGGGGGCCTACCCTGTAATTTTCGCATTTTTTGAATGTAAGCAACCAAATTATAAAACGCTTACTGCCAATTGATAAAAATTTATAAACATAAGCACATGAATTGTGAATTTAAGCAAAAATTAAAACTGCTTTATGCTTTCCGAGTTACCACGCTGCGTGCCAAGCAGTTTTTCTTTGCATGCATATATGTATGTATGTATGTGTGCACAGATGTTTGTATTTGTGTATACACATCCAAGTGTGTATACATATTGCAAGAATTGCGATTGTATTGTTTTGTTTTGTCATAAGCTGCTGATAAGCTGATCAGCTGACCAGCTGTGAATTTATTTAGGTTTAGCTAACGATTACATGTTGTTTTCAAAAGACCCAGGTTCGAATCCCGCTGGAAACTTTTTATTTATTAATCAAAAACTTATGAATTTTATTTTTTAAATTCATTAATATTATTATATTTATGTTAAAATGCTTTTTGCCATCTTAGCAATTGCTACTAAGCTATTATATGCATGAATTATGCAGTTGGCCACAATAAACTTCTTCGCCGATTTGCCACGCCCCCAGTGGGCGTAGACAGATAATTTTTTGCCAGTTCTTAGAAAGAGCCGAGGCTAACATGCTTGCAAAATTTGGTTGCTTACATTCCAAAAATGCGAAAATTAAAGGGTACTTTTCGATATGCCACGCCCCCAAGGAGGCTGAAAAATTATTTTTGGGTCATCGATAGAGGAGGACATTAGTAACTGCACCATCCAAATTTCAAGCTTCTAGCTCTTTTTGCGGTTTGCCACGCCCCCAATGGGCATAGATATATCCGCCATAGCTTTTTGAACTTGGGTTGTCACCCCGAGTATACATTCCAAATTGCAACTCTCTATCTCATCATCTAGTATGATGCCTATTGGCGGAAGAGTTTTCCGATTTGGGATTTAGGACCATTACTCTTTTCATTTTTTATAAATGACCTTCCTAGTTGCATCTCTTATTCTACCATATTTATGTGTGCGGATGATGTAAAACTTTGCCTTCATACTGCAGTGCAAATGGACATCTATACCTTCAAGATGACCTTAACGCATTTGAATCTTGGTGTGTGGTGAACCGGTTGCACCTAAATTGTATGACAATGACTTTCAGCACTAACCATACAACACATAGACTGGACAACTAGAACAAACTTTTTTCACGAACCAGATTTTGATTTGGCGTCCTAATCATCTTCGTATTTGCTCGGCTCTGTCATTTGCTGCTCGGGCAGCGAAAATATCGTAGTTGATTTTCAGTTCGCTGCCAGCGCTCGAACGAAATGATTTTATTCTCATATGAAGCATCACTGTGTGCTATTCTTTCCTTATTCACTCTCTCACTCACTCTCTCTATGCCTCTCATATATATATGTATGCAGGCACAAGCCAGCAGCGCACAAAAATTGAAATTTGTCCGCGAGTTGCGATTCGCAACGATCCCGTCTGCCTTTCTTAGTAAGAGTATGCCGAACTCTTAAACGGCTTTGCCATGCTCATGCAAAATTTTAGTGTTTTCGTGATTATTTTTGGGAAGGGTATGAAAGCGTGATGTACATAAGCATTACTTTTTCGCGACGAGCATGCACACACACAATTACTGTGTCTTGCTACATGTATGAGCAGTTATGTGACTGTGTGCTGTCTGTAGCAATTGTAGGGTCCAACATTTGCAGTTGGGAGGACAAATTTCAATTTTTGTGCGCTGCTGGCTTGTGCCTGCATACATATATATATGAGAGGCATAGAGAGAGTGAGTGAGAGAGTGAATAAGGAAAGAATAGCACACAGTGATGCTTCATATGAGAATAGAATCATTTCGTTCGAGCGCTGGCAGCGAACTGAAAATCAACTACGATATTTTCGCTGCCCGAGCAGCAAATGACAGAGCCGAGCAAAGACGAAGATGTTTAGGACGCCAAATCAAAATCTGGTTCGTGAAAAAAGTTTGTTCTAGTTGTCCAGTCTATGTGTTGTATGGTTAGTGCTTTCAGTCATATCGTTCCTCATATTGTTGACTATAAAATTAGGTCTCCACAACATAAACTGTATCAAGATCTTATCGAATCATTCCAAAAAAAGTTTCTTCTTTTTGCCCTAAGGGATTTTAACTGGGACAGTAATTTACGCTTACCGTCTTACCATAGTAGGCTTCAGCTCATTGATCTTCCATCGTTAGTGAATCGCAGAACAATTTTAGGAATTGATTTTCTGCACAAAGTGATTAACGGTAATATTGATTCGGCCTTTTTGTTGATGCGTCTTAATTTTTCGGTTCCGTCCCGAACAACTAGATATTATCGTCCGCTTCATTTACCTATATGCACTACGGATTATTCTTTGCATAGTGCGTTTCATATTCTATGTGTTAATTTTAATACATAATTTCACGTATTTTCCTTAGAGCTCTCTCTTCCTAAAATAAAATAGTTGCTTTAAGCACACCTTAGGGAAATCATTCGCAATGCAAATTATTCAACTTGCATTTGCAAGTTAATAAAAAAATTATATTTTATTGTAGTGAACGTAGTGTTCATTTATTAAACTCAAAATTCTAACTAAAGTACAAAAGTGAAAGCTTCCCCTATTAAAGCTCAAAGCTCAAAAGATCGAAAGCTCACAAGAGTGGCTTACATGATTCTATATCGGAATTGTGAAATTATGAATTGTTTACATTAAAGCTTGGCTGCTAACTCAATGAGCCCTTGGAAACTGCGCAGAGATTCTTATGTTTATGTTGACGCCAAAACTGCTTACGCTGTGGGAATGGAGCAGGGAATATTTTTGTCTGACCCAAGTGGCGTGATGCTATAGGTTGTTTATGATTGGATGGATTGAATTATGCTATTTGAAAGTTGTTTATATTAATCATAAGAGTCGCTTGAGTAGCGATGTGATAACTCCCCCCTTTCTTAAGAAGAATCGTCCCTGATTCTTAACGATTTCTCATAAGAAATTCGATTTAAGTCTTTATAGCATTTTGCATATCAGGGTTTTGAATTTGAATATTTTGATCATTTGAGGGTTTTGAAAATAAAAATTTAATAGGATTGAGACTGTTCTTTGAAGAAAATTTTAGATAATGAATATAAAAATCATTCTAAATATAATAAACGTAATTTTTTTATGATTATTTTCTAATTCTATTACAATTTTTGATAAAGTATTTCTTTTTTTCTAATCGTAACTCAGTGTCATTAGAAGGTTGGTAATCGGTAATTAAATAATCTGTAATTTACACATATAATTTATAGTTGGGTATTTTATAAAAACTATAATTAAACCTTGGTATGAGATAATTGAAAAAGAGGATAGGTCGATAAGAGTAATATTAAATGTTTCGTGATTAAATATGTTTATCATATATTGTTTATTTAAGATTTTAGGGTTATTATGTTGGCTTTTGAAAATGTAATAGTGTCTAGCAGATTTTGTAGGTCAAGTGATAATAGTTTGAGACGGTATTTTTTTAATAACATTTCTTGATCGAATTTAATGTTTTTTAAAAGATTTGTAATTTTAGTAACTTCATTGAAAATTGCAGAATTAATTTGATTTTGTATATTATTATTTTCAATGAGTTCATTTATTTTATTTTGAATTGTTAGCATATCATCATGATCTGGTGTTCCTGTAATCCATTTAAAAATAGTAATAATAAAAAAAATAGTAATAAAAATAGTAATAATTATTCATTTATACTCCGCTTAGAGACTTTATGAGGTGTAAGTTGAGAAAGAAGGGTTTTAATTAAATTTAGTTCCATTGTTATTTCCCAGTCAATAGTGTTGTTTTTATTATCAAAAAATGTTAGCTCTCTTTCAAATATATCATTATAAAAACTTAAATTAGTAACGTGAAGCACTTCTCCAAATGTTTCGTAAAGTAAAAAATGATCAATATACTCAAGTAAAACATACTCGTCGTTTGAGTAGTTTATGATATCGAAGCGGCAAAAAGGCAATAAAATAATTAGCACGTATGTACAAAATGATCATGCTAAAAAACAAAAACAAAATTTGTATTAGGATCTTATATTATCTTTATGAATTATACGGTCTCTATTATTTATTTTAACTGTATTTCCTAGATCTTCTTTAACTACTTGTTTTTTATGTTTGGGTTGCAGTTTATTTCGTTCGCCATGTTTCTTTTCATAAATGATTTAGCCTACTTGGTAATTCTTCGGTATTCGTTTTTATACCCTGAACCCATTGAAAATGGGAAATCACTGTATAATGGTTTTGTGAAAATGTATGTAACAGGCAGAAGGATACGCAGACCCCATAAAGTATATATATTCTTGATCAGCATAAAAAATAAGTTGATCTAGCCCTGTCCGTCTGTCCGTCCGTCTTTCCTATGTCCGTCCGTCCGTCCGTATGAACGTCGAGATTTCGGAAACTACAAAAGCTAGATAGCTGAAATCGTTAAAAAACATGAACACTCGTATGTTAGTTACGCAGTACGAGTTTGTTTTGTTTTTGCGATAACTCATCCCATTTCCAAATTATCGATAAACAATCGAAAATTCGTTTAAATTTTGTAGGTTTTTTTGACATAACTTCTACACCGTTTTAGCTACAGACTTCAAATTTGTTTATCTAGATAGATATTATGGATACGCAGATTATGTAATTTACAGATTTTGGATGCCATGCCCCCTTCGCCTCCAATATGAAAAAACGCATTTCAAATACTAGAGACTTGCAATTTGGCACATAGATACATATATTTACTCCTAATCTACTTTACAAATTTCATGAAGATAGTCCATCTAGAAATGGAGTTATAAGCGTCCAAAGTTCAGCCCAGCCCACCCCAAGCCACGGCAGCGACTGCGGAGTTAGCAGAGCGCGCACTCATAAGTGCGTAAAGAGGAAGAGTATCACTTTTTTTTGCAGGGTTCATGGTATCTCGTAGTCGAGCCGTCTCGACTAGAGCCTTTTTCTTGTTTGTTATGGTAGTCTAGCATTTTGTATTGAGCTGATTCTAGCTTGGCGAATAATTCAGAGTGATTTATTTTGTTAAATAAAATTGCATATGGTTTTTGTTGGGTTGTTGATTGTATTGTGTTGTTGTATTCTCTAACTGCACGGTATATAACTTCAGAATAATCAACTTATTTAAATTCTTCTTGGATGCATCGAGAAATTTCAATGAGTGTTGAATGAGCTCTTTCTACTTGGCCGTTACTTAAGCTGTGTCTGGGGTCTGTATAATAAATATTTATACCTGAATGGGATATTGTTGATTTAAATTCTGCTGATGAAAAACTAGCTTCATTGTCTAGCATTATTGATTTAGCGAATGGAAAGATTTGGATCAATTCTAATACTTTATTGGCCATATCGGATTTGTTATTGATATATGAACTTTTTTTTTGGAATTTGTGCTTTGGAAATAAGTATTTGTTTTGGATTTCTATCGTATTTATTTTTATTACAGATTTCGCAATCTCGTATATATTGTTTAAGAGTTTTGTATAGAGTTGGCCAATAATAATACTTAAGAATTTGCTTAAGATTTTCGTCGAAACCTCTATGAGCTCGAGCATGTGTTTCTTCTATAATAATTTCTTGGTCGGTTTTATTTTCGATATCTAAGACGAATTTTCTGGTAAAGAGAAATTTATTTGTGAAGGTATTTCTTATTGTATTCTGTATTTCGTATAGGTCTTCAAGTCTGCAATGGAACTCTGGAATGTACTCTTGGCTGCTGTCAGCTGAATGTATAGTTTCGATATCGGATAAGGATTCATTGTCGGAAGGTTCACTATCGGGCATTTGATTACTTACAGTGATAATGTTGATTATTACTATTCTTGATAAAGCGTCAGCAACAACGTTGTTTGACCCGGGTTTGTAAAATATAGTAGGGGAAAATTCCTCAAAAAAGGCATGCCATCTTTTCATTTTTGAATAAGGGTTTCGTGCAGAAATCGCGAAAGAAAGTGGTTGATGGTCTTTTTGGATTTCTAAATTTGTAATACCATATAGGTAATTACGAAGACTTTTTAATGCCCAGACTATGGCATATAATTCCCTTTCGTTTGTTGCACAATTTATTTTGAAATTATTTTTGAAATGAATGTGATTGGTTTGTTTTCTTGCGAAAGGACAGCGCCTATAGCGATGTCAGAAGGGTCTGTAGTAAGAACAAAGTTTTTGGAATAGTCTGGTTGAGTTAGTTCAACCCTTGTGTGAGGGGCAAAATATGTATGCATGTATGCAGTGTATATAATTTGCATACGTGGATACATATGTATGTTGCTCCACACAGCGATGCGAGCACTATACGAGCAACTCTCGCGACTGGAAGGGGTCAGAGAGCGGGCTATCGTCCGTCTCTTTTGCTCCTATAGTGTCAGCAATTGACTCATGTCGCTCAACCGCGGGTCATAGGGGACCGTTAGCCGAGGTACCTCTCCAAGTGATGGATGCTGTCTCTTCGCATAGCAACAGCGGTACTTCGGCCAACGAGAAGCTACCGCGACATTTGGTGGGCTTCTGGCGTCACCCAGATCACGCGATTGTGCCGTTATGTGGGCACGAGCGGCAGGCAGGCCGCGCTCCAGAGCCGAACAGGGTCTGCGGCTGCCCTATAAAAGGCCACCGGCGGCGTCATGGAAGCAAGAGTCGGAAAACCAAGAATCAAGAGTGAAAGTAAAGTGCAAGTGAAAGTACGCCAAAGTCAACGCGAGTGAGAAAAAAAGTCATCGAAGGACTACGATATCGGCACAGGACACCAACATCAAGAGCTTGAAGCGGACAGGACATCGTGGGACACCAAAAGTATCCTTGGAGGATACTTCGGACGCCTACTAAGGATCCCAGGACACAGAAGCAGCAGTGGCCATCAACGAGAGAGTTGATACAAGGCAGCTGCAAATCGTTGTGGGAGTCTTGTCACAGAACTGTGAAAGTTCACGCAGCCGTGCGAAAGGGCGTGGCATTGTGCGCATAAGAACCTAGGTGTGCCAGGTGTTAGTCCAGTAGTAGGAGTAGCCTGTAATACATCCGAGCGAACCGCCGGAGTAGACAGCAAATCCCGGCGTGATCTGAAGCGCTTGGGCGAATCCTGGTGCCACTGAGCCATAATTGCTCACCCAGCCAGTGTGCGTGACTCGCACTCGACGTTGGGACAGTTGATTGGAAGATTAATTACAATTACAAAGAATATTATTCGAATATCGCAGGGGCTTCAACAAATAAATTTGTTGGCACGAACACACAGTCGGCTGAAACTGGCCCGGCTTAGACTCGGGTATAACCGAAGGTTCGTTACACAACTAAGTCTGATTTTAAATTTTCGAATGCTGAAGGAGCTTCATCATCTAGAGATATTTTTGTTTTTTTTCGATATCATACCATTGTGTCCTTGTAATAGTTTTATGAGGGACTTTGCTATATTTCACACTGGGAAAAATTGCCAAATAAGTGGCATAAAGTCCAAAATTTGATGGAACCAAAAATGAATTCTGTTTTTTTATATTTGAAGTAGAAACCCTACATATGAAGAATCAAACAATGTTTTTGCTAAAAATGCAATACTTTCATTATAATCAAGTTTCAAAGTCAGCTGATTAGTCAGCTGATTTTGACGATAAAATTGGTGGGAAATTTTTATTCACTTTGACTGCTTGGCAAATGTACAAATCGCAAAAATAAAATATTGTGAAAAATGGATTTTGAAGGCCTGGGTATGTAGAATGAATAAAAAAAGCATTTTGTGTTCAATTTTTTTTTTTATGTTCTATATGTTTACTGTTTTTTATTGTCCATAATAATAGAAAACCCATCCAAAGTGTTCATCTTGTGTGGAGTAAAACTTTACCTTCTGCGTGTTTGTGCGTTATATACTATACATCAAAATAAAGTAGAAAGTGTGTACTAAAAGTTAGTAACAACCCCGTTTGCGGCTTTTTGCGGCTCTTGCGGTACTTTGGACTTGCAGCTCAGCTTTTTTACATATAGTTCAATAGTGATCACGTATACGCAGTGTTGCCCTGTATGGGCTATTTTTGGAGGCGTGGTCAAATGACTTAAAACTTTGTTTGTATATTTAGAGTGGTATATTTATAAAATATGCCAAGTTTCAGTTCGCTATGTGCAATATTAGACTTTATGCCACTTTTTTGGCAATTTTGCCCACTGTGCATTTGCGTAATTTTTTTCGAATTTCCTGTAGTAGTTAGTTAAGCCTAGAAAACCTCGTAATTCTCTCAAGTTAATGGGAGGAAGATATTTTATGATAACTTCTATTTTTTTCGGGTCAGTTGTGATAATATTATGAGACACTACATATCCTAAGAATTCGATTTCATTTTTAAAGAATTTGGATTTTCCTAGAGATAACTTCATATTTGTTTTAAATAATATTTCAATAATTTCTTGTAGGTCGTTGAAGTGTTGCTCGATATTTTCTGAGAAAACTATTATATCATCTATATAGATGTAGGAAGTTTTATATTGTCCATGGCTCTTTGAAATATGCTAGGCGCGTTCGCAAGTCCGAATGGCAAGCGAAGAAATTCATATTTTCCATTATTGATGGAAAAGGCAGTTTTCTCAATATCTGCGTTTTTGATTAAAATTTGATGAAAACCAGATTCTAAATCAAAAGTTGAAAAGAATTTAGCTTTACCTAAGTTAGATAATATTGTCGATGGATCTGGCATCCGATATATATATGGAATTGTATTATTATTTAGTTTTTTTGTAATCAATAACTAATCCGTGCTTTTGTGTTCCATCTTCATTAAAGCCCTTTTTTCCTACAACCCATACTGGAGAGTTATAGGGACTTTTGCTTGGCCTTATTATGTTTTCGTCTAACATTGTATTAATTTCCAGACCCCATAAAGTATATATATTCTTGATCAGGGTGACGAGAAAAGTTGATATAGCCATGTCCGTCTGCCTGTCCGTCCGTCTGTCCGTTTGTACGTATGTTTGAACGCGTCGATTTCCGAAGATACAAAAGCTAGAGAGTTCATTCTTTTTGTGTTAGGTTCGTATTAGGGTTGTTGATAATATATCAAAATATCAATACATCGATATTTTTATACAAAAAAAATATATTTATATCGTGATATTTTTTTTGCCCAAATATCGAATATTTTTGCGATATATTTGATATATCGTTGGTCACACATATTGTCACACAAATTGTGAGACATTCTGAATAAAAATGGTTAAAACGAATTATTCAGATTTCAAAAATGGAACAGCAAAATAATAAAAACAAGTTTTGTATGGCAATGCATATAAAAAACAACATTATGATGAATTTAAAAGACCAAGGTGATAGCTGCGAAAACGACCACAATAGGTCAGTATTGAAAGTACACATTGCGGAAGAGGGAACTTGAGATGTAACGCAGCTTGCCACAAACTTCTTGGGAAAGCAATCCGATCATTTTTTGGAATTCTCATAAGGCCATCGAAGATCAATTACGATCAGCCCCTGGTAGCTAGGTGCCTTTGGAGCGACTTGCTTCGCCAATAAAATGAGTTGTTTGCGGCTCACGAAGTCGTATGAGAACGCGTTTTTTTTTTTTAACTCTGAGTACTTAATACTGGTCATTATTATTATTATTATATTAAAATAGTTATTCTTATTATTTTTTCCTTTTTTTTTTGTTTTTTTTTTGTCGGATTCTAAAGTTATTGTAAAAAAAGTTTTAAAAATATCGAAAATATCGATATATCGATATTTTTAAAGTTGAATATCAAATATCATTTTGATATTTTTTCAAAACTTAAAATATCATCGATACGATATTTTAAAAATATTCAACAACCCTAGTTCGTATATTGCACGCGCAGTACGAGTTTGTTTCAGAAATTCGATAACTTGTATATTTGTGAAGTTATCGATAAACGAATTTATCGGGAACCAGTTATAAAATTCTAGCTAATTCATCTTTAGAGCTAGAGTCTCCGAGTCTTCTGCATATATATAGATACTAATTTAATACAATTTCGGTTTTTGTCAGATTTTGGATTCCGGTCCCCACTTCGCCCCACCACCCCCAAATCTGTAAAAAATGCATTTCAAATACTAGAGACATGCAGTTTCGTTTAGCATATAGATATGAATATCATAATCATAATCTGAAGATATCAATACGATTGTCCATCTAGAAACTGAATGATTAATCAATAAAGTTTTCGCATCAAAACCCATGTGGCGCAGCAGCAAAGCAGCGAGACAGCAAAACGCTTGCAATGCTTACACACATGCATACACACATACATGCCTACAAGCGTAGATCAGCGTCTATGTGTGCGCGTGGTTTTGCATTTACAGTTTCTTATGAGTGCAGAAACGAATCGAATAATTCTTGGAATATTATTCGTTCGAGGAAGGGCTCAGGGGATTTCGTAGTCGAGCAGTCTCGAATACAGCTTTCTTACTTGTTATATGCTTGTTTTTATTGAGATTTTCGTTGATCGCTTTATTTTTATACCCTGAACCCATTGAAAATGGGAATTCAGGGTATAATGGTTTTGTGAAAATGTATGTAAGAGGCAGAAGGAGACGTCGCAGACCCCATAAAGTATATATATTCTTGATCAGCATAAAACAAGTTAGAAGGCTCTAGTCGAGACGGCTCGACTACGAGATACCCTGAACCCTGCAAAAAAAGTGATACTCTTCTTCTTTACGCACTTATAAGCGCGCGCTCTGCTAACTGCGCAGTTGCTGCCGTGGCTTGGGTGTGGGTTGGACTGAACTTTGGACGCTTATAACTCCATTTCTAGATGGACAATCTTGATGAAATTTTCAGATTGGATTACGAGTCTCTAAATTTATTTATGTGCCAAATTGCAGTCTCTAGTAATTGAAATGCGTTTTTTTTCAAATTGGTGGCGGAGGGGCGTCCGTGCTGTCCGTCTGTCCGTCCGTCCGTATGAACATCGGGATTTCGGAAACTACAAAAGCTAGAGAGCTGAAATTTCACATGAACACTCGTATGTTAGCTGCGCAATACGAGTTTATTTTGTTTTTTCGATAACTCATCCCATTTCCAAATTATCGATACAAAATCGAAAATTCGTTTAAATTTTGTAGGTTTTTTATACCCTGAACCCATTGAAAATGGGAATTCAGGGTATAATGGTTTTGTGAAAATGTATGTAACAGGGAGAAGGAGACGTCGCAGACCCCATAAAGTATATATATTCTTGATCAGCATAAAAAAATAAGTTGATCTAGCCCTGTCCGTCTGTCCGTCCGTCCGTCCGTCCGTCCGTCCGTCCGTCCGTCCGTATGAACGTCGAGATTTCGGAAACTACAAAAGCTAGAGAGCTGAAATTTCACATGAACACTCGTATGTTAGTTACGCAGTACGAGTTTACTTAGTTTTTTCGATAACTCACCCCGTTTCCAAATTATCGATAAAAAATCGAATTCGTATCCATTTTAAAGGTTTTTTGGGTATAACTTCTACACCGTTTTAGCTAGAGACTTCAACTTTATAAATTTAGATAGATATTATGGATACGCAGATTTTGTATTTTTCAGATTTTGGATGCCACGCCCCCTCCGCCCCCAATTTGAAAAAAACCCATTTCAAATACTAGAGACTTGCAATTTGGCAAATAGATAGATTTATATACTCTTAATCTATTCTAAAAATTTCATGAAAAATTTCATCGTCCATCTAGAAATGGAGTTATTAGCGTCCAAAGTTCAGCCCAACCCACCCCCAAGCCACGGCAGCAACTGCGCAGTTAGCAGAGCGCGCGCTTATAAGTGCGTAAAGAAGAAGAGTATCACTTTTTGCAGGGTTCAGGGGATTTCGTAGTCGAGCCGTCTCGACTAGAGCCTTCTTACTTGTTTGACATAACTTCTACACCGTTTTAGCTAGAGACTTCAGTTTTATATATTTAGATAGATATTATTGTATTGAGAAAGATCTTCCATTCCATAGGTTTGTAGAAGTATAGTATTCCTTGTATTTTTTTTAATTTAGTTTTATTTCTCACAATGCAAAAGAACTGTCTTGTTCATTTCGGGTGTCTTTATTTGAATGAATGTTGAGTTTTACATATGTCAAGTACAGCTAAAATGCCGCGTGACTACGCTGCCAGTGACGCCGGGAGAGGAGCGGTCAGCCTATGTATTAATATTATATTAATATATTAATTCTTAATATTGTTACTTATATTTAAAAATTGTATTTTTATTATTATATAGTTAAAAATATAAATTTTTTTAAAATTATATTTATTTATTTATTTTTTTTTTTTTTGGTTAATTATGAATTGAAAATAAAAATTTTTTTTGTTTTTTTTTTTAAATTATTTTTTTAAATTAAATTAATTTTTTGTTCTTAATTATTATTAATTTTATTATTTTTATTTATTAATTATTAAATTAAAAAATTAATTTATTATTAATTATTATTATTATTATTCTTTTATTTTATTTTTTTTTTAAGATGGTTTGATTATGAAATAAAAATTTTTAATCTATCTTTATCTACTGTTTGTTGCTTATTTTTATTATTATTTGAAATTATTATGTTATCATTTTCTGTTACGCTTTCTACCTTGTAAGGTCCAGTGTATTTAAAATCTAGCTTATGACCTGTCTCGTTCCTTAATAAGACATTAATTATCTCCTACTTTTAATTCAAAATTAAGTAATTTCCTATCGTAATATGTTTTGTTTTTCTCCTTATGTTTTTCTAACATTATTCTAGCGCGCTTATAGGCCTGTTCTAGTCTATATCTAGATTCCTTAGCATAGTCTTCTATATTATAAAGTGGTTTTATATTATCTACGGTATTAAAATGTTTTGGTAAGTTTGAAGATTTACCAAATACCAGTTCATATGGACAGTAGTCATGTGCCATTGAAGGTGTTGTATTAAAACAATATACGAAGTATTGTAACCATACGTCCCAATCTGTTTTATCAACTGATATGTATGATCGTATGAACTCGTTAAGTGTTCTGTGGCTTCGCTCCACGGTACCTACTGTCTGGTGATGTTGTTCCGTAGAAGCACTAACCATACAACACATAGACTGGACAACTGGTACAAATTAATGTTCACACTTATTTTTTGGCTTTAGAACCCCTTTAGCTTCGTATTTGCTCGGGTTTTTACTTTTAGGGTCGGGAGAGAAAAATTGCTGATGGCAAAATCATTCCGCTTCGAGCGCTCGACGGTGATGGTCGATTTTCCAAAAATGCCTGACATGTGCCGCTCTTTCCCTTGCTCTCTTTCTCTTTCTGCCCCATGCTTTTTACTCTCTGCTCTCTTCTCACAAAAATATATGTATACTGGCACAAACAGCAAGCAGCTCACAAAAATTGAAATTTCTTCTCGACTCGCGAGTCGCGATCCCATTGGTTCCCTTCTGAGCGAAGAGTATACCGAATTCTCAAACTGCTTTGCCATGCTCATGCAAAATGTTTGCGTTTTTATGATTATTTGTGAAAAGGGTATGAAAGTGTTGATGTGCATAACGAATATTATTTCCGTATGACCATACACACACACATTTACACTTCCTCGCTATATGTGTAAGCATTTATGTGCTTGTGTGCGATTGATATTCTTGCTGCTTGTAGCACTATTAAAACCCCTAGCAGTTGATATTCGTTCGGTTGGGTAGCGATGTGAGCTTGCATACACACACACATTTACACTTCCTTGCTATATGTGTAAGCATTTATGTGCCTGTGTGCGATACACTTGCTGCATGTAGCAATTTTGTAGCAATTTTTCCCAGCGATTGCTGTGTGGTAGCTGTTGTGAGTCTACACACACACATACATATGTGTAAGTTTGTGATGTGATAATCACAATCACTTGTATAGGCATTTGAATGATTGCTCTGCCTGGGGCATTTGCATGTTTCGTGCATGGGTCTCGAATATTGGGCGTGTGCCGCCTACCTCAACTTTGAATTAAGTGAACGATTTTGGGTTCGAATTGCAGGAGAGGTCAATTATTTTTTATTACCTGTTGATCTGTTATCATTTGTTCTTTAATATTTAGTACCTGATTTGACCATATAGGCAAAAATGGGACAAGTTGTTCAAAAGCTTACGCAAATTCAGGTCACATATAACCCTTTCAAAGAAATGTCTAGATATACAGGTAAAATAGACCCTTTTATGCAAAAATATGCATTCGTTATGTAGACATATTTTCCACTAAAGAACAAAAATATACATGTATTATGTTTTATTAATTTCAAAGTTGAGGTAGGCACACGCCCCCAATGGGCGTAGATATATCCGCCATAGCTTTTTGAACTTGGGTTGTCACCCCGAGTATACATTCATAAATGCAACGCTCTAGCTCATCATCTAGGTATGATAACTTGCCTATGGGCGGAAGAGTTTTCCGATTTGCCACGCCCCTAGTGGGCGGATCGGGAAAATTTGTACACTTTATAATTCGGGAGCATATATGAGTATATGTTTAAAATTTCAAGTCTCTAGCTCTAATAGCGCCGAAAAATATTGCGTTCATACGGGCAGATGGACAGACGGACAGCAAGACGGACATTGCACAAACCCAATATACTTTCTTCCCTTTGGGAACAAAGTATAATAATTTTGGAAAAAAAAGTTTTCTGCGGGATTCGAACCCACGCACCTAAGTATAGCTTGCATAGCGCTTACCACCAGCGCCACTGCCCTGAACTGAGCTTTGTTAACTAAAACCAAATAAGGCATTGCTAGAGCGTCTCTGACAAAACTAAAGTAACGATCGAAAAATTCCCAATTCAGTCACAATTCTTAGAATATTCTGGCATGCAAACTTTTGTATGCATACATAGAAAATTGTGTGTATATTCGTATAGTGTGTACATGTGTAAATCTGTATGTATGTATAGGAAAAACGTTTGTTGCTTGCCATGTACGTTTGCTAATTACCGAAATATTTCGTTAATTAAATGTTTATTAAATAAATAAGATGCACCTATGGGAACAAAGTATATCGCAGTTAGTTGCGCCTAACTGCAACGTTCTTACTTGTTATTTTTGCTATTGTTCTAGCTATGGCTGTATGACCTCCTTGTATTGGATCGTCATGATACGTAAACAGTATTGTTTCTTTCTCTTTATTATTATCGTTTGATAATTGGGTCACCGGCTTGAGTAGCGCTACTCTTAAAGATTTCAATATTTTATTGCCCATTAATTTAAAAGATTCTATTAAGATGACCTCAAAGATCTTTTCGCTCGGTGCCACTTTGAGTTGGCTGATATTAAGGTATGCTTCTGTTTCAAGCCTTTGAAAGAACTGACCTAAATCGAAAATTTCATTGGTATACATATCGCTAACATCAATTCTTGCTATAACTTTCTTTCCATGTTTTAATAAACATAGAGAATTTGTTATTCGCAAGATCACTACTTTTCGTACCTCGTCATTTACTATGATTTCGTATACGTTGGGCTGAGAAGTATTTAGAGATTGCTTATGCAAATCTTCTTTTTCATTTTCGTTTCCTGCGCAGGATTTTAACTGTTTACTTGGATTTACCATTGAGAATAGGTATGTGAGTGCTCTGTGATCTGTTTTGACAGTGAAATGTCTACCATAAATATATGGCCTGAAATATGTTATTGCCCAATGAATAGCTGCTAATTCCTGTTCTGTTGTACTTTTGTTACTTTCGCCTTTTGTAAATGATCGAGATGCGTATGCTACTGGGGGCTGAATACCATTTGTGTTCTGAGTAAGAACTGCTCCACATGCTTGTTTACTAGCATCTGTAATAATGCAAAATTCTTTGCTGAAATCTGGATACTGTAAAAGAGTTGGATTCATTTTAGATGTTCGAAGGCGTTTTGACAATCAGTCGTCCATTCGAATTTCACATCTTTTTTGCATAACCTTGTTATGTGACGAGAATAGTCGGCAAAGTTTTTAATGAATCGTCTGTAATAGTTACAAAAAGCAATAAATCTTCTAGCGCTGTCGGCATCATGTGGAACTGGATAATTTTGAATGACGTCGTATTTTTTGTCGTCGGGTAAGATTCCTTTATCTGTGCATTTATGTCCTAGGAAAGTGACTTTATGCATAAAGAATGAACATTTTTCTGGATGTAATTTTAGGTTATGTTTCCTTCAGAGAGAGTTCTGAGTTGAATGAGTTAGACGTGTTTTTTTGCGCTCCGCGATCACTTTTTTATTTTTGTATTTGATTACTTATTTTATATAAATTTCACACAGTTGCGGTCTGTTTTTATATTGCAAAGCTCTTTGTTTCTGTTCTTTGCATAGTTTGATCCGTGGTTCACTGTGTTTCGTTTTTGTTACTGAATTGCAGTTTGGTGCAGTGAAGCAATTTCATTTTTGCTTTAGCGTCTCTTGTTGTTTTTCGCGCTCCCCATCTCTTCTTATTTTTACACTTGACTGTGTAAGTGTATGCATAAGTGCTCTCACTTACTTGGGTAAGTTTTGCTCTCAAATTTAAACTGTTGCTCTTTTCGTACGGTTTATTTTTGTTTTTGCTTTTGCGCTTTAGCTATTGTTTGTTGTTGTGACTAGCTCTCGCAACATTATCACTATTTGTTTTTTTGCAACTGATTTCTTTTGAATCCCAATTGCGAATATGAGCTGCTGCAAAAAAGCTTGCACTGTTAGACAAGCAGCTGATTCGGCACAGGCCCAATTTATTAATTGTTGGCTTTGTGAAAATCTTATGCACACTAAATGTGCTGGACTTACTGGGCGAGACTACGATAAGATTATGTCCACTGCTAAAATTGGTATTGGTGGCTTACGTTGGTCTTGTCCGACATGCTTGGAAAAACAAATTAATTTTTCCAAGATGTATAATGCTGTGAGGGCTCAATTTTTTAAATTGAATAAAATTTCTAAGCAGCTATCCAGTGACCTGGTAGCTGCTGAAGATTTATTAATCAATTTTAACTTTGATGACCCTCAATCTGAAGCTGAGTGTCCCTCTTTGTTAGTACCTCCTCCTGTACTAACATCGTCTCCCAACTCGCTTGCTCCTCCCTCACCTTGTGTTTCTGTTCGGTCTTCATCCCCTCAATCGATTTGTGTTCCCTCGCCTGGTCCGGAGGCTACTGCCTTAACAGTTGACGTAGTTTCTGAATCTCTTGTCCCTGTTCAAAATTTGGATCCTCTTCCAAGTGTTGTTCATACAGAGAATGGTAATACGGTAACCAATTCGAATATTACTGCTCCCACTTTATGCGTTGTAGCTCCTCGAAAGCAAGTTTTTTTATCTAGGCTTTCGGTGGATACAACATGTGAAGCAATATCTTCATACATTTGCTCTAAGACCTCTACGAATGTTTCTGTTTCCATATCGAAGTTCAATTTCTCGACTCCTCGTGAAATTTCTTCATTTAAGTTAAATGTACCGGTTGAATATTTCACAACTATATGTGATCCCAAATTTTGGCCTCCACATATGGTTGTGCATGAATTCAAACCGAAGAATCGTAATAGATCAACCCCTGTAGCGTTGAATATACCTTCGGTGCAATCAAAAACTGCACCAAAAAACTAAGAAATAAATTAGACTTTTCTCAATTGTCCCTAATCTACCAAAATGTTCGGGGTATAAACTCTAAGCTTAAAAGCATATTCCTTAATAGTTTTAGTTCTTCATTTGATCTCATTTCTTTAACAGAAACGTGGTTAAGTCATAGTATTCATAATAGTGAAATTCTGTCTAGTAATTACACTATTTATAGACTTGATCGCTTAAACCGTAGAGGAGGTGGAGTTTTGATCGCTGTTAAGTCCAGTATCCTCTCGGAATTGTTTACATTTTCCTCCCTTCATGATGTGGAGATTATAGGTGTTAAATTAACTCTCCCATCGTGTTCATTATTTATTACATGTTCATATATTCCTCCTTCTTCTGATTTACAAGTTTATGAGCATCACATAACTTGTATTAAAGAAATGTATGGACATACCAGTGATAATGACTTGTTTCTTGTGTTGGGTGATTTTAATATTCCCAATACTTCATGGTCTTTACCTTGTAATGTAAACTACCTTATTCCAACACTTGATCACTATTTTTTTGATGAATTGTTCAACCTGTCCTTGCTTCAGATGAACTCTATTTCTAATCATCAGAATCGCTCGCTTGATCTTGTGTTCACAAATAATGATTCCATCATTAATGTATCGAGATCAAACCCTTTTTGTTTACCAGAGGATATTTATCATCCCACTTTAGAGGTTTCTTTATCTGTTAGGAATCCAATACCTTTATCAGAATCACCTTCAAATCGTAGACGTTGCTTTCGCAAATGCAATTTTGTCTTGCTAAACGAATTGATTAGTTCAGCTGACTGGTCAAGTTTATATGAGTCGGTTGATGTTAATCTAGCAACATCCCTTTTCTACTCAACTCTAGATTCTATTATTGATGTATGTGTTCCCCTCAGTAGAAATTCGCCTGTTCTGAATAAGCCGCCCTGGTTTTCTAAGACGCTTTCTAATTTAAGAAATATTAAATCAAAATATTTTAAAAATTTTAAAAAGTCTGGTTCGGCTGTTGATTGGGCTAAATATTCTATAGCCAAGTCTAACTTTAATATCTTAAATTCTCGCTGCTATGAGAATTATCTTGTACGTGTCAAACGCCAGTTTTCTCGTGATCCGAAGCAATTTTATACTTTTGTCAATTCTAAGCGTAAATCTTCTGGTTTGCCAACTTCATTTTTCTTTGGTTTGGAAAAATCTTGTGAAGATCAAGAGTCTTCTGATCTTTTTGCAAAATTTTTCCAATCAACTTATTCTTCCATTGATTCAATTGATTACTCAAACACATATTCCTTTTCTGAATCTTTTTCAGTTAATATTCCTAAGATTTCAGCAGATTGCTTGGTTGCAGCCATTAGGACACTGAAATCATCGTTCTCTCCTGGTGCTGATAATATTCCGAGTTGTGTGATTAAAGAGTGTAGCGCTGCTCTTCTGTCACCATTATTAAAATTATTTAATTTATCTTTGGATACCTCGGTTTTCCCTTTATGTTGGAAAGAGTCTTTTATTATTCCGTTACATAAAAAAGGCGGAAGATCTGACATTTCCAATTATAGAGGTATTGCGAAATTATCTACAATTCCGAAGTTATTTGAAAAAATAATAACCTCATCCTTACAACACTTTTGTAAATCGATTATTCATCCAGCGCAACATGGGTTTTTTCAAAATCGATCTACCGCTACGAATCTATTAGAATTTACTTCCCTAGTAAACGACAGTTTTTCGAATAGAATGCAAACTGATGTTATTTATACTGACTTCAGTAAAGCATTTGATTCAGTTCATCATAACCTGTTAATTTTAAAGTTGGATCGCTTAGGATTTTCCCCTAAACTTTTAATGTGGATTTCATCCTACTTAAAGGATAGAACTCAGAGAGTTTTGCTGAGATCATCAATTTCTAAACTAATCTTTGTTACGTCGGGTGTTCCTCAGGGTAGTCATTTAGGACCTTTACTCTTTTCCCTTTTTATAAATGACCTGCCAAGTTGTATTTCTCATTCAACTATATTTATGTATGCAGACGATGTAAAACTTTGCCTCTCATATTATAGTCTTCTTGAGCATGCACACCTTCAAGATGACCTAAATGCATTTCAATGTTGGTGTGAGGTTAATCAATTGCACTTAAATTACTCTAAGTGTATGACTATGACCTTCTGTCGAACTACTCCACACATTGTTGACTATAAAATTAATAATATTTCCTTAAAACGCATTTTTACCGTCAAAGATCTTGGCGTTCTCTTTGACACTAAACTTAATTTCAATCTGCATATTTCCACCATCACAAATGAAGCTAAATGTGTGCTTGGCTTTATTAAACGATGGTCTAAGGAATTTAAAGATCCTTTTATTACGAAGCAGTTATTTATTTCACTTGTGCGCCCTATCTTAGAATATTGTTCAGTTATTTGGTCTCCGCAATATAAACTGTATCAGGATCGCATTGAATCGGTCCAGAAACAGTTTCTACTTTTTGCTTTAAGGGATCTAAATTGGGACAACAATTTGCGTTTACCTTCCTATTATAGTAGGCTTCTACTTATTGACCTGCCATCATTAGTTAATCGTAGGACAATTTTAGGTATTACATTCCTACACAACTTAATCATTGGTAACATTAACTCGCCCAGCTTGTTAATGCGGCTCCATTTTTCTGTTCCTTCCCGAATTACCAGGAACTATCGCCCCTTACAATTACCACAGTGCACCACAGATTATTCATTACATTACGCTTTTCATGTCTTATGTGTTAATTATAATAAATATTATCACGTATTTTCCTCAGAACTCTCTCTTCCTCTAATAAAATCATTGCTTTCAGCTCATCTTAATGTAGTTACTCGAAATGCCCTGAGTTGAGTTTGGATGCTGCTGACTTTTATATTTTCTATTCCTATCTTTATTTTCTTTCTTCATCTCTAATTTTGTATTTTTATTAGTTTTCTTTTCTCACTAATAATTTTTATTTTAAGAATTATTATAAATTGTTAGGTTAATATCATACCTAAGAACCTATAACTCTAATTTAAGTTTTCAATTAACACATTCTACTTTTTCTTAGTTTCAATAGTGTCACTGACCATTTTTGGCTGTGAATTGGGGCATAGCTGGCCGGTCTGGCAAATAAAACACCTCCATCGGGTTGGTGACACTATTGTTATTCTAAATGTTTTGTACTTCTGTTTAGGCTTTATGTTTATATAATTTTAGTTTTCTTTAGTTTGACTCACGATTTGTCAATATATTATAAAAATAAAATAAAAAAATAAAATTTCTCAAAAACATTAGTTAAGTTTATAATCATCTGTTTTTCGGAACAGCCTATGACTATTAAATCATCCATATAAAGGAATGCTTGAGAAGGTTCAAGTCCAGAGAAAGCTATAGTCATAATTCTCTGAAACGAATTTGGCGCTATTTTTAAACCGAATGGTAATCGCGTGAAGCGATATGATCCATTGTTTGTTGAAAAGGAAGTGATATCTCGTGATTTTTCTTCGAGTTAAATTTGATGAAAACCTGACATTAAGTCGAGGCATGAAAAGTATTTTGCTCTACCTAGTTGATCTAAAATATCATCAATTCTAGAGAGTGGGAATTTATCAGACAACAGTTTTTTATTAATTTGACGATAGTCAATTACTAATCGCCATTTTTTCTCTTCGGAGTTTGGAAGTGATTTTTTCGGTACTAGTAACAGTGGGCTATTATAAGCAGATACAGATGGTTCGACTATTTTGTCGTTAATTAATTTTTGGACTTGTCTTTGAATTTCGTCCTTTTGACTATGAGGATTTCTATAATTTTTAATATATATTGGTTCATCATCCTTCAATCTCAGTTTCTGTTTGTAGAAGTTGTTTGTGGTCATTGGTTCTGTTTCCAATCCGAATACATCGCTGTATTGGGAAAATAATGACGTTAATTGCTTATGAAATTGTGGTGGAAAATTTTTGGATAGTTGGGCTAGTACAGATTTTTCTCTATTTTCGGAATTTGTTTTAACTACATCGTAGTTTGAAAGTGGTTCATATTTTAAATTATTAATGTTGACTTTTTTTATCTGTATTAGTTGTATTAAGCATTCTTATGAATACATTTTCGACTGCTGCTATGGTATTTGCTATCTAAATACCATTTTGTATTTCTTCGTTTCGTATGAATACATTGTCTTCTACTGAGTTTAATTCAATTTTTCGGACAACTTGTGATCTTGCAGGCAGAATTATGGTATTGTTACCAGAACTGTACGTTATCGGAATGTAGATCAGATATTTTAAATTATTTGGTCTAATTATTAGCCAGTCTTCGGATGGATTGAAATCTAATTGACAGTTGTATTTTCTAATAAAATCGATTCCTATTATTCCGTCACAAGGGATAGCGAAGTGTGAATTGACAATATGAAAAATCGTGAGGAATTATATATTTTGAAGTTTGAATTTCTATAGAAGTAAGACCTTTTGATTTTGTTATTTCTTGGCTTATTCCCTGTATATTGATTATATAGATTGTTTGAATATATTGGAAAACATCTGAATTTTCTTTTAGTATTGATATTTCTGCACCTGTGTCTATTAAAAAGACTAATTCTTTTCTAGTTGTTACATTTATGAAAGTTACGAATATGTTTTGGCTGACATTGATGGTATGAACTTTACTTGTTTTTACTGTAGAGTATCTAAGGGTTGTTGGGAGTTTCCCGAAGCCGTTTGGGTTACTCTGACATTGTTGTTATTTTGGTTATAGCACTATACATATACCATACAACACATAGACTAGACAGCTAGAACAAACTTTTTCCACGGACCAGAATATGAGCCAAGCGACCCCGCTCAACTTCGTATTTGTTCGGTTTGGGCAATTCAGGGTTGGGCAGTCAAAATATGAAACGACGAATTCATTGCGGTGCAAGCGCTCAACCGGCATGGTCGCGTTTTCGTATGAGTACATTCTGTGTGCTATTTTTCTTTACTCTCCCTCTTTCTTTTTTCTCTCTCTCTCTCACTCTATGCGAGCACAAGCCAGCAGCCCACAAAAATTGAAATTTGTTCGCGAGTGGCGATTCGCGAAGATCCCGTCTGCCATTCTTAGTAAGAGTATGCCGAACTCTTAGCTGAGCTTTGATGAGCTTTGCCATGCTCATGCAAAATTTTAGTGTTTTCGTAAAGATTTTTGGGAAGGGTATGAAAGCGCTGATGTGCATAAGCATTACTTTTTCGCGATGAGCATGCACACACACATTTACTGTGTCTTGCTACATGTATGAGCAGTTATGTGACTGTGTGCGAAACTTTTGCTGCCTGTAGCAATTGCAGGGACCAACACTTGCAGTTTGTTGTTAGATTGTGGTAGATATTGTGAGCCTGCACACACACACACACATACATATATATATATATATATATATAAGTTAAGAACGAAAACGTCAAAACTGCAACTGCAACAACATCCGGCCGTCAGGTGAACAGCCCCAATATTGCTGAGCTCAGCGTCTGGATAACTTCCCGCACGCGCAACCCAATTGGCCAAATTCTTGGAACATTTGGCAACAAATCGGGTGATCCAGAAATGTCGCAACGCCGCTGCCTCTGCCAACGTCGCTGCCAATTCTCCAAGCTCTCTTAGGGTTCTTATTAGCTTAGTTTAATTAGTCTAAAATTGTAATCCAACAAGTACGGTCCAATTGGATCCAAATAAATGTTTTATTTTTAAAGTAAACAACTTATAAGAATTTAACTGGCGCCCGAGCAGGGACCAGCGGAAGCAAAACGAAAGTGCAAAACCGTATCTAAGTTTTCGGTTCGTGACGGGTTAAGTCCGACAGTTGCCAACCGCCGCTGGCCAAGTGAAACAATCGAGAAGACTCCTTCGCGTTAATTCGTGTCGTCGATTACTCACTAACTGAGAGGAACTTAATTGTTCAATCAGTAAAGCAGTAGATCTTAACTGATTACTGCTCATCGGTGGACTACAGTCCTGTAGTATACGTTCGCAGGACATCCTCATTGTGTATTGGTCGCAGGATCCCCAGTAGAGGAATCAAAAAGGATGAAATCCGGACAATCGGGAGGAGTAGCCATAGCTATCAATATTACGTAAGCTAGTTTATAAGATTTACGAAAATTGAAACTAACAAACCAAACTAAAAAAAAAAAAAAAAACAAGAACAAATATACCATCAAACACTGTAAAACGATAACAAAATAAACATAATTACTCAAAGAGTAATATAAAAGTATCCAATCTTGCGACTCCCAAAGGGACCCTCCAAGGTAGAAGGAAAAAACCAGCTACTGGTTCTCAAAATACAACTATCTTACGTTTAAGCAAACACCTTGTACTAACATTATAATAAGTAAACACCTTTGCAAACAGTTAACAAACATAAAAATTCCTCTTCATAACTCGGAAATTGATGGCCAACCACAATAACTTAATTCGACCATCAATTTTAAATCAGGACGAACGACAACAACAAAGACAAGTACAAAGACAAATAGAACACCAACAAGATAGAAATATGGCAACCGTACAACAAATTACAGAGCTAGTAGGACAATTAATTGCACAACAAGTACCGAGAATAGTAGAAGCTTTGAACAATCCGGAGCATGACTTTAGCAACGCAGTAGATCAAGAAATAGCTGCAGAACATCGCGGAAACCTAGGGGGGCTCGACAAAATCCCAGATGTAGTAAAATGCCTTAGAGAATTCTCCGGGAATGCAGCGGAGTTCAGCTCTTGGAAAAAGAGCGTTGACAGATTAATGGAAGCCTTCGCAGGAGAAGTTGGTACCTCAAGATATTTTGGTATTCTTCATTCGATTAGGAGCAAAATTACTGGTAATGCGGATACGGCATTGGAAGCATATAGCGTTCCATTAAATTGGAAAGCAATGGTTAAGTGTCTGACGATGCATTACGGAGAACAAAGTGAACTGCATGGATTTGGGTGCAGAAGCTCATCGATTGCTAAAGAAAAATGTACCGCGACAAAGCCACAGATACATTTGTATGTGGCCTGCGCGGAGATTTACCACGCATCTTGGGTGCACACGCACCAAAAGATCTTCCTTCAGCATTAAATATATGTTTAAAAATGGAAAATCAAAAGTATCGCACCATGCACGCGGTGACTCTAGGGCAAGCTAATAATAGAAGCAGCAGTGCCAAACCAATACCAGCTCCTCGAAATCCGCAATCTGCTAACTCAGGTTTCCGACAGCCACCACAGGTTCCTCCCAGAAATTACCCTATTCAATATCAACAATTTGCACAGCCTCAGAACCATAACAATTTTGGACAACAACGACAGCATGACATGAACCAAAATCAACAGAGACAATTTGCACCACCCAGACCAACAGATCCGAAACCCCAACCAAGACCAGAACCGATGGACGTGGACAGAAGCATTAGGTCAAAAATGGTAAACTATATGAATAGGCCACAATTTGAGGCAGGGAAAAGACCCTCAGGCCCAATGCCTGAAGCACAAAAAAGACAACGAAACTTTAACATTCAAACTGACGGAACCGAACAAGAAGAATCGCAATCCGCTGAGGCGTATGCCACTATGGCAGAATACGCGCAAGCACTTGCAGAAGAAGACGGAACACAAGACGAAACACTAGACGAATATGTAGCCGGACACGATTATGACGAATCCACTCAGTACGATAACTCTGCAATGAATTTTTTAGAATAGAGCATTCCTCGCTTCCATACTTCGAATGTAAGCTGGGGAATGGGAAAATTTTAAAAATATTAATAGATACCGGATCAAATAGAAACTATATCCAACCCAAGTTTGTCACCAACCCAATAGCTAACCAAAATCCCTTTAACGCTATATCCGTAGGGGGTAGTGTCCGAGTCACCCACCATAAAATAGCCAACCTTTTCAACCACCCCGATATAATGTCAAGTTTTTTCTGTTGCCGACTTTAAAGTCATTTGATGCCATTCTGGGCAATGACACTTTAAAAGAAATAAACGCCGAAATAAAAATAAGCAAAAAAATTATGACAATTAAAAACAAAATTCACGTCCCTATCAAAGAAAAGAAATTTGAGGCGGTAAACACTATAGTACCAAGAACTGAGCACTTAAACAAATCTCAGAGTGACAGCTTAAATAAACTTCTTCAAAGATACCCAAACTTATTCGCAGAGCCAAACCAGAAACTGACCTACACAACTAACGTAAAGGCAGAAATACGAACCTCTTCAGACACACCAGTGTATTCAAAATTTTATCAGTATCCAATGAGCTTAAAAGACGAAGTAAATAAACAGGTCTCTGAACTTCTAAACGACGGTATAATTAGACCCTCAAGATCCCCATACAACTCCCCTGTATGGATTGTACCAAAAAAAACCGACGCCTCAAAAGAAAAAAAATATCGCATGGTCATAGATTACAGAAAATTAAACTTGGTTACTATAGCCGATAAATATCCTATACCGGAAATTAATGAAGTGCTCGCGCAATTAGGTGACAACAAAGTTTTTTCCGTACTTGATCTTAAGAGTGGATTCCATCAAATTCCGTTAAAAACGTCCGACATAGAAAAAACTGCCTTCTCCGTGAATAACGGAAAATATGAGTTTACACGACTCCCATTTGGATTAAAAAACGCGCCAGCAATTTTCCAGCGCGCACTAGACGACATACTTCATGAACATATTGGCAAAATATGTTTCATTTACATTGATGACATCATCATTTTCAGTAAAGATGACGAATCACATCTAAAAAATCTGGAAACAATTTTTCAAACTCTGCAAGACGCCAATATGAAATGTCAATTGGACAAATGCGAGTTCTTGAAGAACAAAGTCGAATTTCTTGGCTTTGTCGTTTCCGATAAGGGCATCGAGACTAACCCCGATAAAGTCGCAGCTATAGCCCAGTACCCCCTTCCCAAGACATTAAAAGATTTAAGATCATTTCTGGGACTTTCTGGGTACTACAGAAGGTTTATTGAAAACTATGCTAAGCTCGCCAAGCCCCTTACCTCGCTTTTAAGAGGGGAAGACGGACGAGTGTCCAAAAATATGTCGTCAAAAAAATCTATTTCGCTTGATAACCAAGCACTAGAAGCATTCAAAAAACTTAAAAGTAGCCTTATTTCCAAAGACATAATACTCCGTTATCCAGACTTCAGAAAGGAGTTTCATTTGACAACTGATGCTTCCAATTTCGCAATAGGTGCAGTGTTATCACAAGATAACAAACCTATTTCATTTCTCTCAAGAACACTATCTAAGGCAGAAGAGAACTACGCCGCTAACGAAAAAGAAATGTTAGCTATTATTTGGGCATTAAAACACCTAAAGAATTACCTATACGGGAAAGCTAAAGTCAAAATATTTACTGACCACCAGCCGTTGACTCACTCTCTGAGTAGCTGGAACGGAAATGCGAGAATCAAACGGTGGAAATCATACTTAGAGGAGTATGATTACGAGATATTTTATAAGCCGGGAAAGGAGAACGTAGTGGCAGATGCACTATCCAGAATACCACTTACAGGCCAAATAAATTCAATTGCCTCGACACAACATAGCGACAAGAGCTCTGGTGGAGAATTAATACCAAGTATGGAAATCCCTATTAACGCCTTTAGGAATCAGATTTTCTTTCATAAAGCAGAAACGACCGACTATAAATTCAGCATACCATTTCCAACCTTCCACAGACACGACATATACAGACAGCAGTACAATCCGGACGAACTTTTATCCGACTTGAAGAAATACCTAAACCCCTCAGTTATAAACGGTATCTACACGACCGAAGATATAATGTGGAAAATCCAACAATTATATCCAAGTCACTTCAAAAATTTTAAAGTACGCTTCACGCAAACATTGGTGAAAGATTTGACCAAGACCATAGACCAAGAGGAACAAATCCTCAAGACACATAATAGGGCTCATCGAAATGCGTTAGAAAACAAAATTCAACTATCAGAAGAATTCTATTTCCCAAAAATGAAACAGAAAATAGCAAACATAGGTGAAACAGTGTAGAGTTTGTAAAGAAGCAAAATACGATCGCCACCCGCCTAACCCAGAGATCAAGGAAACACCCATACCAGAATACCCCGGACACACAATCCACATTGACATCTACTCGACCGAACGATACCTCGTACTTACAGCAATAGATAAATTCTCCAAATTAGCAAAGGCTCAAATTATAAAATCAAAAGCAATAGAAGACATTAGGATACCACTTTGCGATATAGTTTTTTATTTTGGTGTACCAAAATGCATAGTAATGGACAATGAGAAATCATTTACTTCCGAATCGATACGATTCATGCTAGTTGACCAACTAGGAATTCAAATTTATAAAACACCTCCCAACAAAAGCACGGTAAACGGACAGATCGAACGATTTCATTCAACACTATCTGAAATAATGAGATGTTTGAAAGGAGATCAAATCCATAGGAACTTCAAAGAACTGTTAGATCGAGCCGTTTATGAGTATAATTACTCAATACATTCAGTAACAAAGAAAAGGCCACTAGAAGTTTTCTTTGGCAGAAGAGTTACCACTGACCCAACGCAATACGAACAAGCAAGACTGGACAACATAGAACAACTGAGACGTAAACAGACCAAGGACCTAATAGACCACAATAACAGAAGAAAACCGACTCGAACCTATGAGGCAGGAGAGGAGATATTCGTGAGAATAAATACTAGATTAGGTTCAAAACTATCAAATAGATTCAAAAGGGAAATAGTAAAAGAGGATAAGAACACTACAATACTAACAGAATCGGGACGTACAGTACACAAAAGCCACATTAAAACTTAAAATTTCAATTATAGAATGCTGATGTGCTTAACCAACGCAACTGTAACAATAAGCAATCATACCGACGCACAGACAGTGACCATCTATAGGGGGATCGGAAAAATACGATCCAACGACACCAAAATACTACATGTAATTAATTTGGAACAAATACGAGAGGCTCTCAACAACCTGCAGTTATACACGGACAGAAATCTTAAATACAATAACCTATATCATGTCATACAACACGAAATATCCCAGACTTTTGTAATTTTTGAAACTATTACCACATTCCACTCACGAAAAAGTAGGGCAATTAACATTCTTGGCACAGCTTGGAAATTTGTGGCTGGTAGCCCCGATCATAACGACTTAGTTTTAATAACGGATAATATAGACAAGCTCAATAAAAACAATAACAAGCAAGTAATAATTAACAGACAACTAGAAGACAGACTAAACAAATTGACCAAAATTTCCAACGACATTGCAAATTCAATAAAAAAAGACTCACTTTTGAGCGACGAATTAGCCATCAGTTTCCAGAATCAAGTTCGGCTTATTAAAGAAGAAGTCATAAATATAAAATACGCCATCCAATGGGCAAAATTAAATATGATAAACACATTCTTGTTAAGTAAAAACGAAATACATACAATAAATACCCAATTTAACAATGGCCATATGCCTCCATTAAATACTGAGGAAATGTTAGAATTCTCAGACGTATCCATATTGCACAATGGAACGACGCTCATATATTTAATCAAGATACCGAGCTTAGAAACAACAACTTTTCAAAATTATGTAATCAAACCTGTAATTAAATCTAACAGCATTGTTAACTTACCGGCAAGCGAAATATTCGAATCCGAAAATAAGGAAAAAATGTTTGGTGTTAAAGGTCAATGTAAGAATTTTTACAATATAAAAATAAGTTAGAAGATTTAAGTCAGACTAGTTGTTTGCCAAAATTACTTAGAGGAGAACGGGCAATATGCGAATTTACCAACGCAGACCACATACCGACACTAGAGGAGATCGACGAAGGAATTATCCTAGCAAACAACATCAATGCAACCATCAACTGGCCAGGCAACGAGAAGCAGATAAAGGGAACCTACCTGATCAGTTTCTGGAACGAAACTATAAACATCAACGGCAAAGAGTTCAGCAACACCGAAATACAAATCGCCGAACCGAGTGTACCACTTATCCAGATTGCTCCCGTAGAGATCGAACGCCTACGAATTCTATCATTGAAAGCACTAGAAGGGCTCCACATAGACAACACCGAAAAACTGCAGAAACTCCAAACCCACTCATCTGTAAACAGTATAGCATTCATCGCATCAATAGCATCTCTAGCTATATTAACGCTTACTCTTCATTGGTGTAAGGGTAGAAAGAAGACAATAAACCTACAACTTGGAAACATTAAAACCGAAATACTACCAGCACCACCGATTTCACCAGAAACCATACACCAGCCACCAAATATGCAATTTAACAACATACACTTGAGGACAAGTGTAAATCTAAGGGGGAAGAGTTAAGAACGAAAACGTCAAAACTGCAACTGCAACAACATCCGGCCGTCAGGTGAACAGCCCCAATATTGCTGAGCTCAGCGTCTGGATAACTTCCCGCACGCGCAACCCAATTGGCCAAATTCTTGGAACATTTGGCAACAAATCGGGTGATCCAGAAATGTCGCAACGCCGCTGCCTCTGCCAACGTCGCTGCCAATTCTCCAAGCTCTCTTAGGGTTCTTATTAGCTTAGTTTAATTAGTCTAAAATTGTAATCCAACAAGTACGGTCCAATTGGATCCAAATAAATGTTTTATTTTTAAAGTAAACAACTTATAAGAATTTAACTTATATATATATATATAGAAAGAATAAATTCTCATCCAAACAGTCTGGGCAAGCGCCTAGGTACTGCAGCTCTCAGTCGCCGCACTTGCACTAGGGGGAAGTTAAAACGACATCACCCTCAAGACCTGCTGGATCGTGTCTTGATATAAAAAATCTTCCCATCACCCATAAGAAATAAAATTTCAAATAAAATATCTTGTTATTGTCTTATTGTTATGTATTCTATGTTTAAATAAACATAGCTAGTAGTTTTTTCCAATTAGAGTAAGTTGCCAAAAAGGTAGCGGTACGTTAAGCTGTAAATAAACATTTAATTAAAAAAAAAAGAAAACTAATTAAAATTTGTTCGCGAGTTGCAAATCAAGACGATCTCATTTTTTACCTTCTGAGTGAAGAGTATGCTGATCTTTTCAAAGCGCTTGCCATGCTCATGCAAAATATAAAGAATATTATTATTATTTGTACGTAGGGTATGAAAGCGTTCATGCGCGTGGGTATACTTACATGATATGCAAATTGACGTGTGTCTTTCACGTAATTTTAATTGTGTGAACGATTTCGGTCGGATCCGATTTGCGGAGAAAGTATTGAATGCCCTTTTTCTTATCACCTCAATTTTCTAATAAACTGCCTATTCCTGAATCATTTTTAATTTTTTTTTATTTAAGCTATTACTTTTTCCAACTATTTTTTCTGTTAGCCATTTGCAGTTCTTCCTATTAAAATTAATATAAAATGATCAAGAAGGAATTTTCTATGATCAAAACAAGGGTGGGTGGGGGAAAACCATTCATTATATAAAGATGAATTTGCTGTAGCGTGCATGCAGTACAGAACAATTTTTTCTTTAAGTCTAGCGATGTATGGTTTCTTGTCAAAATTTTCTTGAATGTGTCAAAATGCAGTTTAATCAAATTATAAAAATTGTCAGAAGGGGCTTTCAATTTTAAATAATGATTAATATAATGGAAGTTTTTATTGAGTATTAAATACTCAGAAGAACATTGCATTTCATCACATGATTTTAGAAGACTATTACAATCTTCGCAATCAGCTTTTTGCAACAGCTTTTGCAAAAGATACCCACCAAAATACCGCAATGCATTTTCATTAAAAGCATTTTGAATATTATCTATAGTTGCATCTAATGTCAATTCTATTTCTAACTCATTGTCTATTTCTAACTCATTGTCAATATCTGTGGACAAATTCACGTCACATTGATCGTGAAATACAGATATTTGGGACCCGCTATCTTTTATGATGTTAGCTAACATCTGATCTTCATCTGGAATACAATTTCCAGAAACTGAAGCAGATGTCAACATTTTCATCGATAACATTTTAGAAATTATTGTGTTAAATTCAAATACAGTTGGATTTGTATTTGTAACACCCCGACATCTAATTAAATAAAATAAATTTTCTAGCGGGTCCTGATTTAATTTGGAAGTGGCAACAAAGAAAGCATCTGTGTTGTCATTCCATACATTTTCCGCCAAAGCAATTACCGATGAGATTGTTACAATCATCCCATCAATGCAATATACTTTGTATGGATAATGCAGATTTTGGAAGTAGTCACGCATTTCCAGAAGGTATTCGTGAACTACATTATTTTTTTTAAGCGCACACCTATAAGGATTGCTATCAAATAGTACATGACTATTTAAACCATCAAACAGTTTATTTATTTTTTCAATAAATATTGCCGTGGCAACTGCACTATCTTTGCAATCAGCAAACCCGCCCGAATCCACAACTGTGCGTATCGCAGCATCTACACTGTGGCTAAATACCTGTGTGGCAAACTTTACCTTCATTTTTTCAAAACAATTCGGACTGACATGCTTTGGAGTTAATTTCGGACAAAGGCGTGTTAGGTTTTTAACCTCAACTTCATATAATTTTCGAATTATATTCCAAGAAACTATGCCTTCTGGTGAGGAAATATTTCGCTTTAAAAGTATATTCCTAAGAGATTTAATAAGATGCGGTGCATCGAATATCGCGAATATTTTTTTCCCCATTGATTTCAAAACAAGGGTTGTTTTGATTAATACCCCATCTATTAAAAACTGCTCTATTATTAGAGCCCTGATCACAAACTACGGCTTTGACACTAAGCCCCAATGCTTGCGATAAACCCTATATTTTCCTCAATCTTATTTTTGAGGTCAGTATGTTTTATGCCATTAGCTGAAATTGTATAGCTAAAAACATACTTCCAATTCTCAAAAAAACCCCTAACAAGAAAAACACAGACTTGTTGCCCTAAAAATCTACTACGTTTTTGGCCATCATCTTCAAATCCCTGAATCTCGTCAAGGGATGAATTGTATTGAAGGCCTCTTTTTATTTTCACCTCATCTAAAACTAAAAACTGCACATTTTGCCTTTTCAGTCATTTTTTCCACAATGCTCTGAATATTTTCTAATAATTTTGGATTGAATCCAGGAACTAAATTTTTTAAAAGAGCCCATCGATTCAGGGACTTTTTGCAGGGAAGTCTTAATTGGAGAACATCCCTAAGATAGTCATATGCTCTAGCTGAGTAAAAGTTTATATTTTGCGATATAACCCTTTCAGCGCTATTATAAGCATGACTAGTTTTCAAAAGCATTTTACATAACACTTTTGATTGCTCAGAAACATTTGGTAATTTATTGATTGTCGTGAAGACATTGCTACGCTTTTTTATTTTTCTAGTTCTATAATAAATGCTTCTGTATCTAGAAGCATTTTTAAAGGCTACATATCTTTTTTTAAATCACTAAACTCTTTCTGAATTTTTTTTAGCTTTATTCCCATATCAAAATATTCTTTTCTATAATATACCTCATTCTGCTCTCTCTTTAAACAATTTTGACAAAACGAAGACCTACCAGTGCTCAGATGTTGCCACAACTGATTTTTTAATTGGTTGTCAAAGCTTAAAAAATTCGACAAATTTTCTTCCTCACTATTTTCACTCTGAACAGTTTGATTCTCCTGATCTGTGACAGGTGACTTCTCAAACTGAACTATTACTTCATCTGAAGTTTTCTTTTCCTAGCTATAAGGGGTAATATCTTCTTCCTGGCAATCTATTGAATAAACCTCCTCATTAAAGCTAGTAAGATTTTGTGAAGGAAAATTTAGTTTACGCAAATTTAAAGTTGGGACAGCATTACCTATTAAATAGCGTATACCAATATATTTCCGTTCGAAATGCTTGCTACAGATCTTAGCTCTTTTCCAGTCGAAATTATTTGGTAAATTACACGCTTTGATCCACTTATTTAAAAGAAAATCATTTTTTGGAAACGAAAATAATCGAACTGGAAAATTTATAGAGCTTTTTCTATAACTTGCACCACACGTTTCAATAATGCATTTACCGCCATTTCCACGTGAATATTTATTATTGACAATATTTCTCACACCAACACTTGATTTTTTCACAATACTTCTTTCGGCCATAGTTTTGAAAAAAACTTATATAAATTTTGTGACGAATTTTAATAATATAAAAAGCACAGAAGTAATAATAATAGGTAATTAAATACTCCCTCTGCAGATCTTTACGAAAATCGTTCACACAATTAAAAGCGTGTGGCAAGCGCGCGCCAATATTCCCTCACTATGCACACACACACACATAAATGTATATACATGTATTTCACATGTACACATGTACATGTACGTAGCAAGAAGAGACTTTCACGCATTGGCAGACCCATACTGTAAATTCTGTAACGGCCGATTGCCGAAATTATTATTTTTGGGCACATCAGCGCTTTCATACTCTTCCCAAAAATAATCATGAATACACTAAAATTTGGCATAAGCATGGCAAAACTTTGAAGAATTCTCTTCACTCAGAAGAGATACGACCGAAAAAATAGTGTATACAGTCCGCGCGTAAGCAATCGGCAATTTTATATATGTATGTACAATACACACATACATACATATATTTCACCGCAAGCTAGAGTTGAGTTACGCACACAGCCACATAGACACTCAAATGCATACACATCGCTTTCATACCCTTCACACAAATAATAATAGAAATTTAACATCTCTACATGTCAAACCCTTTTAAGAATTCGGTATACTCTTCACTTAGAAGTGAAGAAGTGGCATCGTCTCGATTCGCCACATAGTGATTGGTTTTCCCCTTCCCACTCTTGCTTTGACGATCGTAAATTCATAATTAATCATTAATAAGAACAAATTGTAAATTGATTACAAATAGTACAGTTAGTAATAGTAGTAATTTAAGTAAAAGAAAGCTGAAAATTATTCGGGAATAAGAAATTTTAAATATATGTATGTATGTATAACGGGTAAATTTGATCTTTATATCTAGGCATTTCTTTAAAAGGTTATATGTATGTGACCTGAATTTGCGTAATTGTTTGAATAACATGACCCATTTTTGTCTACAGGGGCAAATAAAACAAAACATGTAATACAAATTAATTGAATTATCCTGCAATTCCAACTCACACAATTCAAAGTTGAGGTAGGCCTATACAAGTGATACTCGACAATTGTGATCATAACATCACAGACATACACATATTTATATATATGTCGGAGCGCACTGTATGTGATTGTTTCTGCGTACTGCACATACGCGCTGTGTGCGTGTGTGTGTGTGTTGCTGTGTATGAGAATGCTGGGTTTCACCAGAATTCCTAATTTCATCATATTGGTAATATTGCGTCAGGCGCTGGTTGCGCTCTGATTGGTTCTTTGCATTTTGTCGCTTTAAGGAGTACCGTTTTAGCGAGACGACAGCGCTACAACGCTGTCGTCGAGTGTGGTTCGGTGCTTATGCTGAGGAAGAACACTGGCATTGTGAGGCAGTTTAGAAATAAACGCGAAAGCATAAGCACTGAAACTCGCTTCGCTAAGTGCGCGACTATGGATGAAATCAACTTAGTTCCAACATCAGAAGTGGGATCAGCACCACCTCCTGCATTCTCAGAGGATCAGTGGCGCATAATTTTACAAATGCAGAACCAGAATCTGCTAGAGCTTGCAAGAACCATGCAAGCGCCAACACGCGAGCAACAGCAGACTCGTGGCGTCACTTTGCCAAAATTTTTCTCTGACACTGCAGGTGCAGATGCCTCAAAGTGGTCCATCACAGCTGACATTATATTAACGGAACAGCCCCTAGAAGGAAGCAGACTCATCATGGCACTAAGCGAAGCTATGGTGGGCAGTGCCTCACAATGGCTAACTCAAATTGCATATCCCGGCATTAAGTGGATTGAATTTAAGGAATTATTCCTCCGCCGCTACGAAAATAGTGAAACGCCGTCGGCAATGTTTCTAAATCTACTAAACAGTCGCCCAACTAACGGCGAATGTCTTGCGGTTTATGCTAGCCGTTTGGTGACCACTCTAACTTCCAATTGGAAAAACAAAAACATCGAAGAAATTGCTGTGTCAATTGTGCTCGCGCATTTAGCCAATGTGGATAACCGCTTGGAACGGATTGTGTTCACGTCAAAAGTTCAAACTAGAAGTGACTTGCAATCCGAACTAGGCGCATTCACCTTTAGAAAGCATCGTAATGCCGACCGTGATGACGACTCCGGACCTGGACCTGACGCCAAGAAGAGGAGAATATTGACAATAGTGTGCCATTTCTGTGGCAAACCAGGACATAAAATTGCTGAGTGCAGAGCCAAAATGCGACAAAAGGGCGACGCGACATCTCAGCAAGACAAGCCAACTGTTACTTGCTTCAAGTGCGGCCAGCCTGGACACTTCGCAAATCAATGCTCGAAAAAGGAATCAACAAGTACACAGGGAGCATTCCAACGGAAGACTGTGAACCAGTGCTCTGTACCAGAGCAAGTGTGACGACATTGGCCACATTGCATCAGCTTGTCCGCAGCGGGCAGGATCGTCTGGCAGCACTGAGAAGCGAGTGAACTTGTGTGCAGTAATATAGCCGAAAGGAAAAACGTATCAACTGGGTGAGCTCTTTCCATTTTTCTTTGACTCGGGTGCCGAGTGCTCTTTGATCAACGAAACAATAAGTAACAAGTTGTCTGGCAAGCGAATAAATAATTTGATAATATTGAGAGGCATAGGTGAAAATATTGTAAAGAGTAATTTGCAAATTTTGGCTACAGTGCTAGTCTGTCAATTTAATCTAGAAATATTATTTCACGTGGTGACAGATGAGTGCTTGAAACATGGTGTAATGATTGGTCGGGAAATCTTGCAGCTCGGTTTTGGTGTGATAATCGAAACTGACAAGTTTGAAATTTATAAAATAAAGCACATTAATGAAACATTAGACAAGGTTTATGAACAATATTGGTTTCAAAATATGACGAAATATGTACGAAAATTGTATAACATGTAAATTGTCTAAGCCGTCGTCCGAAAAATACAAATGGAAATGCATCCTATACCTAAGATTGAAATACCGTGGCATACTATACACATAGACATTAGCGGAAAGCTGAGTGGTAAAAATGATGTAAAAGAATATGTCATTGTTCAGGTTGATGCATTTACCAAATTTGCCCATTTGCATCACACATTAAACCTAGACACAAATAACTGCATTGAAGCCGTAAAATCTACTGTAGCACTTTTGGGGCACCTAATCGTATTATTGTAGATCAGGGCAGAAGCTTTGCAAGTAGTGGATTTAAAGATTTTTGTGCAAGTAATAAAATAAATTTGCACTTGATAGCAACAGGCGCTAGTAGAGCTAATGGGCAAGTGGAGCGTGTGATGAATACTATGAAAAGTATGTTGACAGCAGTAGAAACAAGTTCGCGATCATGGCAAGAAGCCTTAAAAGAAGTACAGTTGGCCATGAATTGCACGACTAATAGAGTAACTAACTTTAGTCCACTGGGGTTATTAATTGGTAGAGTAGCAAGGCCTTTGGGCATGTTACCTATCGGTGAAGAAACAAAAATTGATCGAGATGAAGCGAGAATTCAAGCTAAGGAAAATATTGTCAGGAATGCCGAGTATGATAAAAGTAGAGTTGATAAAAATAAGGCAAAAATAAGGAAACATAAAATTGGTGATTATGTTTTGTTGAAAAATGAAGAACGGCATCAGTTGTTATATGTTAAAATAAAATGACAAATAATAGGAAATATAAATATCCACATGAATTTTTACGAGCATTGCCAGATAAGCAGATTGAAACAGAAATGTTTGATAATATTGATCACGGTGAAAAAGACGCTGATCAAGAGGTTATCTCTGCCACCTAGAAGGTGTGGAGGACGTCATACACAGGGGCTAGGTTCAAGTGTCAATGATCATACTGGTGAAAGATGACATTGTTCATGGCGGACAGTTGATCTGGTGAGAGATCATGGTACCAGTGGTACATATCGTCGCAGAGTGGCGGCAAGAGCATGTTTAACTGTGGTATGATAAGATGGAAAGCCAAATGGTCGGGTTTGTCGCAGAAGAGTACAAGCTACTGAATTTGAATGATATCCTGCCAAACTGACATTTGATGGAAAGCCAAATGGCTGAGTTGTTGCGGAAGAGTACGATGTACTTTGAGAATGTAAAAGAGATATCCCGTAACACTGACATTTGATGATGTAAAACTGTTGTAAGATGAGAGTTGTATCCAAATGATGGAGTTTACGAGCATTAACTAACATTTTGAAGACAAAAATGTGTACTGAAGAGAGTAATGATGATAATGATATGGGTAATAAACAGAAAGAGATATTTTTATGATTATTGATGAGAACAAGTGTAAATATGTTTAAATGATGCGAATATGTAGATGATGAAACTACGTAAATAAGAAGATTAGAAATAAGATATGATTCTAATCAAAATGTTTGATTCTATACACGAGGACGTGTAATCGTCAGGAAGGCCGTGTCAGAGATTTATTTACGTAAGAATTAGCATAATAGGGTATGTTATGTTAATAACATAAAGATGTAATGTTGTTTGTTAGTCACGATGTTGCAATGCAACATTGCTTCTTTGCGATGTTGTCAAACTTCATAGTAGCGTGGCTGTGTCGCTATTATGTAAGAAGCAAAGACAAAAGAGGAATACGGATTAGCGAGAGACAGTATGGAATTGATTGTGAAACTGTTGAAAGAGACAGTATGGAATCGATTGAGAAACTGTTGAAAGAGGCAGTATAAAAATTTATAAACTGTTGAAAGAGGCAGTATAAAACTTGAGAAACTGTTGAAAGAGACAGTATGAAATAATTGAGAAGCTGTTGAAAGAGACAGTATGAAATAATTGAGAAGCAGTTGAAAGAGACAGTATGAAATAATTGAGAAACTGTTGCAAAAGACAGTATGGAATTATTTAAAATGAAACTGTTGCAAGAGACAGTATGAAATAATTGAGAAGCAGTTGAAAGAGACAGTATGAAATAATTGAGAAACTGTTGCAAAAGACAGTATGGAATTATTTAAAATGAAACTGTTGCAAGAGACAGTATGGAATCGATTGAGAAACTGTTGAAAGAGGCAGTATAAAAATTGATAAACTGTTGAAAGAGGCAGTATAAAACTTGAGAAACTGTTGAAAGAGACAGTATGAAATAATTGAGAAGCTGTTGAAAGAGACAGTATGAAATAATTGAGAAGCAGTTGAAAGAGACAGTATGAAATAATTGAGAAACTGTTGCAAAAGACAGTATGGAATTATTTAAAATGAAACTGTTGCAAGAGACAGTATGGATGCCTGAAAGTCTGATAAGAAATATTGAAAGAATTGGTCATAATGCTAACACAAGTGCAAAACTAATGTTTTGATCATGGCGTGTGAGGCATAAGATGATAATGAATATGGATGGATACCTGAAAAGTTGTATGATTGATAGTGCAAAATCAATGTAAAGCAAAACCAGAGTGGTTTATGATAATAATGTAAAACAACAAAGAAAGCTGAGTTAAAGAGTAATTAGGAGTGAGACTAGAAGAGGAAGATAAAATTTTGTATGGCGCTGTGACGTGATAACAGTTGTAATCAAGAAATTTATAAGATAAATGAAATGATTAATGCAGTAAGGCATTTTTAGAATACACGAGTTTGTGTTATGGTCAGTATGGCCGAGGTGGTTCAGTAGAATCTATAAAAGAATGAGTAAGACGATAATTTAAATAATAATGATGATAATAATAATGAGTGAATAAATAGATTAATATAGATTGATTGATGAAAGATTATTATCTAAAGTCAGATAAGTGAAATATTGAAATATTATTGATTACGTAATACGTTTATGATCCAAATGTTGAGTACACGAGGACGTGTCAAGGTCAGGATGGCCGTGTCGGAGCGCACTGTATGTGATTGTTTCTGCGTACTGCACATACGCGCTGTGTGCGTGTGTGTGTGTGTTGCTGTGTATGAGAATGCTGGGTTTCACCAGAATTCCTAATTTCATCATATTGGTTGCGCTCTGATTGGTTCTTTGCATTTTGTCGCTTTAAGGAGTACCGTTTTAGCGAGACGACAGCGCTACAACGCTGTCGTCGAGTGTGGTTCGGTGCTTATGCTGAGGAAGAACACTGGCATTGTGAGGCAGTTTAGAAATAAACGCGAAAGCATAAGCACTGAAACTCGCTTCGCTAAGTGCGCGACTATGGATGAAATCAACTTAGTTCCAACATATACATATGTATACATATGTGTGTATCCACAAACAACAAACTGCAAGTGTTGGTCCCTGCAATTGCTACAGGCAGCAAAAGTTTCGCACACAGTCACATAATTGCTCATACATGTAGCAAGACACAGTAAATGTGTGTGTGCATGCTCATCGCGAAAAAGTAATGCTTATGCACATCAGCGCTTTCATACCCTTCCCAAAAATCTTTACGAAAACACAAAAATTTTGCATGGGCATGGCAAAGCCGTTTAAGAGTTCGGCATACTCTTACTAAGAATGGCAGACGGGATCGTCGCGAATTGCCACTCGCGAACAAATTTCAATTTTTGTGGGCAACTGGCTTGTGCTCGCATAGAGTGAGATAGAGAGAGAAAAAGAGAGAGGGAGAGCACGCAGAATTTGCTCATATGAAAATGCGACCATCCCAGTCGACCGCTGGCAGCGCAATGAATTCGTCGTTTCAAATTTTGACTGCCCGAGCGCGAATTGCCAAAACCGAACAAATACGAAGTTGTGCGGCGTTTCGCTCATATTTTTGTGCGTGAAAAAAGTTTGTTCTAGTTGTCCAGTCTATGTGTTGTATGGTTAGTGTTTATTACCTCTACTCCCTCTATTTCCTCTATTATTTCTATTGTTATTACCTCTATAATTATTGTTGTTATAATTATTATTTTGGTAATTGGTATTTCTATTATTGCGGTTGCTACTATTATAATTGTTGTTATAATTACCGCGACCATTGCCTCTGCCATGATAATTATTCTTGTTGTTATAATTACCACGGCCTTTTTGGGCGAAAAGTATTGAATTGGGATTCCCTGTCATCTCAATACTACATTGTATGTACTTAGCGATGGCTTCAATCATTGTCTTGAAGTTACCGGCTTCGAGGTAGTTTTTTTTTTAGTTTGCCGTGCTAAACTTATCAGCGTGTTCAGCAGATAAACCTTCATCAATATACGAAGCCTCCAACAGTCTTCGTAAATTGTCAATTTCTGTTGTGAATTTTTCCCTTTTGAATGGTTTTCGACAATTTTGCTTTTACTACATCGGATGGTTTCACCGACTATAGTATCTTGTAATTTCTTAATTATAGCATCAATTGTCGTTTCATCTTGGACTTTATATAGTGTTGAGCCAATAATTTTTGATTTTATGACTTCAACAGCTATTTCTTCGAATGTACCTTTTGTCAAATCTTTGAAGATGTATGCTTTGTCCATTGAATTCTGGAATGGCATTCGAAATGTCTTTTATATATACCCTTTGGGCACTTATGTCCGTCATGATGTTTTCTTTTTAATTTTCTGTGCTTGTATTAAGGATAATTTTTTCTTCCTGTCCTAATTCATTATCTTGATCTGATAATGTTATTAGAGCTGGAATTGTAAGATCGCTTAGATCTTTTTCTTTTATTTCAGTTTCAGATTCAGATTCAGAATCTTCATCTTCCACAAAATCGATCCCTATTGATTTTTGTTCTTTATCTGTATCTATTTCTAGAGGGGTGTTCAGAATTGATGGTATGGATATGTCTAAATCATACTTTTCTTTGACACTTATTAATTGTAAACGTAACTTGATCAATAGTTTTGAAATGTCTGACCAGTTCGTTTTATTTATTGTTTTTCTATTATCATGCACTAATATTCTAGCGTCGTTAAATGAATTGACGAGACCTGTTGCATGTTTGTGTAAAGTGTCTTTTTGTATCTCCCTATTTTGTCCTAAACATTTGTATGCTTTACCAATTGTTTCTTTTACTTTGCGGATGTGGAGACTAAGTTGCTCCCATTCCATGCTTAACATTCATTGTAATATACATTTATATATATATATTTTTTTTTATTTATTAAAATTTTTTTTCTCTTTTCTTTTATTTTACATACATATATATATATATATAGACAGTACCTTTTTGTTCTTTTATTATGGTCTATATGAAATTTTTATTACAAGTATTTGCCCTAGTATTTCGTTTTCTCTACTTCAGAAAATACTCTGCAATTTTTTATATTACTTAGTATTATTCTCTTTTGTGTGCTCGAACAGTTGTAAGTCTAAGTTGTACCTTTCCATATATTCATATTCTAAATTATATATTAGAATGGGGTCAACTTTATTTTGAATAATAGATACTATCCTATTTTCGAAATCTGGCTCCTTATCAAGTAGAATGCGTATGCATGTTTCTGTATTCATTTTATTTTTAGGAAGTGATATCTCGTGATTTTTCTTCGAGTTAAATTTGATGAAAACCTGACATTAAGTCGAGGCATGAAAAGTATTTTGCTCTACCTAGTTGATCTAAAATATCATCAATTCTAGAGAGTGGGAATTTATCAGACAACAGTTTTTTATTAATTTGACGATAGTCAATTACTAATCGCCATTTTTTCTCTTCGGAGTTTGGAAGTGATTTTTTCGGTACTAGTAACAGTGGGCTATTATAAGCAGATACAGATGGTTCGACTATTTTGTCGTTAATTAATTTTTGGACTTGTCTTTGAATTTCGTCCTTTTGACTATGAGGATTTCTATAATTTTTAATATATATTGGTTCATCATCCTTCAATCTCAGTTTCTGTTTGTAGAAGTTGTTTGTGGTCATTGGTTCTGTTTCCAATCCGAATACATCGCTGTATTGGGAACATAATGACGTTAATTGCTTATGAAATTGTGGTGGAAAATTTTTGGATAGTTGGGCTAGTACAGATTTTTCTCTATTTTCGGAATTTGTTTTAACTACATCGTAGTTTGAAAGTGGTTCATATTTTAAATTATTAATGTTGACTTTTTTATCTGTATTAGTTGTATTAAGCATTCTTATGAATACATTTTCGACTGCTGCTATGGTATTTGCTATCTAAATACCATTTTGTATTTCTTCGTTTCGTATGAATACATTGTCTTCTACTGAGTTTAATTCAATTTTTTCGGACAACTTGTGATCTTGCAGGCAGAATTATGGTATTGTTACCAGAACTGTACGTTATCGGAATGTAGATCAGATATTTTAAATTATTTGGTCTAATTATTAGCCAGTCTTCGGATGGATTGAAATCTAATTGACAGTTGTATTTTCTAATAAAATCGATTCCTATTATTCCGTCACAAGGGATAGCGAAGTGTGAATTGACAATATGAAAATCGTGAGGAATTATATATTTTGAAGTTTGAATTTCTATAGAAGTAAGACCTTTTGATTTTGTTATTTCTTGGCTTATTCCCTGTATATTGATTATATAGATTGTTTGAATATATTGGAAAACATCTGAATTTTCTTTTAGTATTGATATTTCTGCACCTGTGTCTATTAAAAAGACTAATTCTTTTCTAGTTGTTACATTTATGAAAGTTACGAATATGTTTTGGCTGACATTGATGGTATGAACTTTACTTATTTTTACTGTAGAGTATCTAAGGGTTGTTGGGAGTTTCCCGAAGCCGTTTGGGTTACTCTGACATTGTTGTTATTTTGCTTATAGCACTATACATATACCATACAACACATAGACTAGACAGCTAGAACAAACTTTTTCCACGGACCAGAATATGAGCCAAGCGACCGCTCAACTTCGTATTTGTTCGGTTTGGGCAATTCAGGGTTGGGCAGTCAAAATATGAAACGACGAATTCATTGCGGTGCAAGCGCTCAACCGGCATGGTCGCGTTTTCGTATGAGTACATTCTGTGTGCTATTTTTCTTTACTCTCCCTCTCTCTTTTTTCTCTCTCTCTCTCACTCTATGCGAGCACAAGCCAGCAGCCCACAAAAATTGAAATTTGTTCGCGAGTGGCGATTCGCGAAGATCCCGTCTGCCATTCTTAGTAAGAGTATGCCGAACTCTTAGCTGAGCTTTGATGAGCTTTGCCATGCTCATGCAAAATTTTAGTGTTTTCGTAAAGATTTTTGGGAAGGGTATGAAAGCGCTGATGTGCATAAGCATTACTTTTTCGCGATGAGCATGCACACACACATTTACTGTGTCTTGCTACATGTGTGAGCAGTTATGTGACTGTGTGCGAAACTTTTGCTGCCTGTAGCAATTGCAGGGACCAACACTTGCAGTTTGTTGTTAGATTGTGGTAGATATTGTGAGCCTGCACACACACACATATATATATAGAAAGAATAAATTCTCATCCAAACAGTCTGGGCAAGCGCCTAGGTACTGCAGCTCTCAGTCGCCGCACTTGCACTAGGGGGAAGTTAAAACGACATCACCCTCAAGACCTGCTGGATCGTGTCTTGATATAAAAAATCTTCCCATTACCCATAAGAAATAAAATTTCAAATAAAATATCTTGTTATTGTCTTATTGTTATGTATTCTATGTTTAAATAAACATAGCTAGTAGTTTTTTCCATTTAGAGTAAGTTGCCTAAAAGGTAGCGGTACGTTAAGCTGTAAATAAACATTTAATTAAAAAAAAAAAGAAAACTAATTAAAATTTGTTCGCGAGTTGCAAATCAAGACGATCTCATTTTTTACCTTCTGAGTGAAGAGTATGCTGATCTTTTCAAAGCGCTTGCCATGCTCATGCAAAATATAAAGAATATTATTATTATTTGTACGTAGGGTATGAAAGCGTTCATGCGCGTGGGTATACTTACATGATATGCAAATTGACGTGTGTCTTTCACGTAATTTTAATTGTGTGAACGATTTCGGTCGGATCCGATTTGCGGAGAAAGTATTGAATGCCCTTTTTCTTATCACCTCAATTTTTCTAATAAACTGCCTATTCCTGAATCATTTTTAATTTTTTTTTATTTAAGCTATTACTTTTTCCAACTATTTTTTCTGTTAGCCATTTGCAGTTCTTCCTTATTAAAATTAATATAAAATGATCAAGAAGGAATTTTCTATGATCAAAACAAGGGTGGGTGGGGGAAAACCATTCATTATATAAAGAAGAATTTGCTGTAGCGTGCATGCAGTACAGAACAATTTTTTCTTTAAGTCTAGCGATGTATGGTTTCTTGTCGAAAATTTTCTTGAATGTGTCAAAATGCAGTTTAATCAAATTATAAAAATTGTCAGAAGGGGATTTCAATTTTAAATAATGATTAATATAATGGAAGTTTTTATTGAGTATTAAATACTCAGAAGAACATTGCATTTCATCACATGATTTTAGAAGACTATTACAATCTTCGCAATCAGCTTTTTGCAACAGCTTTTGCGAAAGATACCCACCAAAATACCGCAATGCATTTTCATTAAAAGCATTTTGAATATTATCTATAGTTGCATCTAATGTCAATTCTATTTCTAACTCATTGTCTATTTCTAACTCATTGTCAATATCTGTGGACAAATTCACGTCACATTGATCGTGAAATACAGATATTTGGGACCCGCTATCTTTTATGATGTTAGCTAACATCTGATCTTCATCTGGAATACAATTTCCAGAAACTGAAGCAGATGTCAACATTTTCATCGATAACATTTTAGAAATTATTGTGTTAAATTCAAATACAGTTGGATTTGTATTTGTAACACCCCGACATCTAATTAAATAAAATAAATTTTCTAGCGGGTCCTGATTTAATTTGGAAGTGGCAACAAAGAAAGCATCTGTGTTGTCATTCCATACATTTTCCGCCAAAGCAATTACCGATGAGATTGTTACAATCATCCCATCAATGCAATATACTTTGTATGGATAATGCAGATTTTGGAAGTAGTCACGCATTTCCAGAAGGTATTCGTGAACTACATTATTTTTTTAAGCGCACACCTATAAGGATTGTTATCAAATAGTACATGACTATTTAAACCATCAAACAGTTTATTTATTTTTTCAATAAATATTGCCGTGGCAACTGCACTATCTTTGCAATCAGCAAACCCGCCCGAATCCACAACTGTGCGTATCGCAGCATCTACACTGTGGCTAAATACCTGTGTGGCAAACTTTACCTTCATTTTTTCAAAACAATTCGGACTGACATGCTTTGGAGTTAATTTCGGACAAAGGCGTGTTAGGTTTTTAACCTCAACTTCATATAATTTTCGAATTATATTCCAAGAAACTATGCCTTCTGGTGAGGAAATATTTCGCTTTAAAAGTATATTCCTAAGAGATTTAATAAGATGCGGTGCATCGAATATCGCGAATATTTTTTCCCCATTGATTTCAAAACAAGGGTTGTTTTGATTAATACCCCATCTATTAAAAACTGCTCTATTATTAGAGCCCTGATCACAAACTACGGCTTTGACACTAAGCCCCAATGCTTGCGATAACCCTATATTTTCCTCAATCTTATTTTTGAGGTCAGTATGTTTTATGCCATTAGCTGAAATTGTATAGCTAAAAACATACTTCCAATTCTCAAAAAAACCCCTAACAAGAAAAACACAGACTTGTTGCCCTAAAAATCTACTACGTTTTTGGCCATCATCTTCAAATCCCTGAATCTCGTCAAGGGATGAATTGTATTGAAGGCCTCTTTTTATTTTCACCTCATCTAAAACTAAAACTGCACATTTTGCCTTTTCAGTCATTTTTTCCACAATGCTCTGAATATTTTCTAATAATTTTGGATTGAATCCAGGAACTAAATTTTTTAAAAGAGCCCATCGATTCAGGGACTTTTTGCAGGGAAGTCTTAATTGGAGAACATCCCTAAGATAGTCATATGCTCTAGCTGAGTAAAAGTTTATATTTTGCGATATAACCCTTTCAGCGCTATTATAAGCATGACTAGTTTTCAAAAGCATTTTACATAACACTTTTGATTGCTCAGAAACATTTGGTAATTTATTGATTGTCGTGAAGACATTGCTACGCTTTTTTATTTTTCTAGTTCTATAATAAATGCTTCTGTATCTAGAAGCATTTTTAAAGGCTACATATCTTTTTTTAAATCACTAAACTCTTTCTGAATTTTTTTTAGCTTTATTCCCATATCAAAATATTCTTTTCTATAATATACCTCATTCTGCTCTCTCTTTAAACAATTTTGACAAAACGAAGACCTACCAGTGCTCAGATGTTGCCACAACTGATTTTTTAATTGGTTGTCAAAGCTTAAAAAATTCGACAAATTTTCTTCCTCACTATTTTCACTCTGAACAGTTTGATTCTCCTGATCTGTGACAGGTGACTTCTCAAACTGAACTATTACTTCATCTGAAGTTTTCTTTTCCTAGCTATAAGGGGTAATATCTTCTTCCTGGCAATCTATTGAATAAACCTCCTCATTAAAGCTAGTAAGATTTTGTGAAGGAAAATTTAGTTTACGCAAATTTAAAGTTGGGACAGCATTACCTATTAAATAGCGTATACCAATATATTTCCGTTCGAAATGCTTGCTACAGATCTTAGCTCTTTTCCAGTCGAAATTATTTGGTAAATTACACGCTTTGATCCACTTATTTAAAAGAAAATCATTTTTTGGAAACGAAAATAATCGAACTGGAAAATTTATAGAGCTTTTTCTATAACTTGCACCACACGTTTCAATAATGCATTTACCGCCATTTCCACGTGAATATTTATTATTGACAATATTTCTCACACCAACACTTGATTTTTTCACAATACTTCTTTCGGCCATAGTTTTGAAAAAAACTTATATAAATTTTGTGACGAATTTTAATAATATAAAAAGCACAGAAGTAATAATAATAGGTAATTAAATACTCCCTCTGCAGATCTTTACGAAAATCGTTCACACAATTAAAAGCGTGTGGCAAGCGCGCGCCAATATTCCCTCACTATGCACACACACACACATAAATGTATATACATGTATTTCACATGTACACATGTACATGTACGTAGCAAGAAGAGACTTTCACGCATTGGCAGACCCATACTGTAAATTCTGTAACGGCCGATTGCCGAAATTATTATTTTTGGGCACATCAGCGCTTTCATACTCTTCCCAAAAATAATCATGAATACACTAAAATTTGGCATAAGCATGGCAAACCTTTGAAGAATTCTCTTCACTCAGAAGAGATACGACCGAAGAAATAGTGTATACAGTCCGCGCGTAAGCAATCGGCAATTTTATATATGTATGTACAATACACACATACATACATATATTTCACCGCAAGCTAGAGTTGAGTTACGCACACAGCCACATAGACACTCAAATGCATACACATCGCTTTCATACCCTTCACACAAATAATAATAGAAATTTAACATCTCTACATGTCAAACCCTTTTAAGAATTCGGTATACTCTTCACTTAGAAGTGAAGAAGTGGCATCGTCTCGATTCGCCACATAGTGATTGGTTTTCCCCTTCCCACTCTTGCTTTGACGATCGTAAATTCATAATTAATCATTAATAAGAACAAATTGTAAATTGATTACAAATAGTACAGTTAGTAATAGTAGTAATTTAAGTAAAAGAAAGCTGAAAATTATTCGGGAATAAGAAATTTTAAATATATGTATGTATGTATAACGGGTAAATTTGATCTTTATATCTAGGCATTTCTTTAAAAGGTTATATGTATGTGACCTGAATTTGCGTAATTGTTTGAATAACATGACCCATTTTTGTCTACAGGGGCAAATAAAACAAAACATGTAATACAAATTAATTGAATTATCCTGCAATTCCAACTCACACAATTCAAAGTTGAGGTAGGCCTATACAAGTGATACTCGACAATTGTGATCATAACATCACAGACATACACATATTTATATATACATATGTATACATATGTGTGTATCCACAAACAACAAACTGCAAGTGTTGGTCCCTGCAATTGCTACAGGCAGCAAAAGTTTCGCACACAGTCACATAATTGCTCATACATGTAGCAAGACACAGTAAATGTGTGTGTGCATGCTCATCGCGAAAAAGTAATGCTTATGCACATCAGCGCTTTCATACCCTTCCCAAAAATCTTTACGAAAACACAAAAATTTTGCATGGGCATGGCAAAGCCGTTTAAGAGTTCGGCATACTCTTACTAAGAATGGCAGACGGGATCGTCGCGAATTGCCACTCGCGAACAAATTTCAATTTTTGTGGGCAACTGGCTTGTGCTCGCATAGAGTGAGATAGAGAGAGAAAAAAGAGAGAGGGAGAGCACGCAGAATTTGCTCATATGAAAATGCGACCATCCCAGTCGACCGCTGGCAGCGCAATGAATTCGTCGTTTCAAATTTTGACTGCCCGAGCGCGAATTGCCAAAACCGAACAAATACGAAGTTGTGCGGCGTTTCGCTCATATTTTGTGCGTGAAAAAAGTTTGTTCTAGTTGTCCAGTCTATGTGTTGTATGGTTAGTGTTATTACCTCTACTCCCTCTATTTCCTCTATTATTTCTATTGTTATTACCTCTATAATTATTGTTGTTATAATTATTATTTTGGTAATTGGTATTTCTATTATTGCGGTTGCTACTATTATAATTGTTGTTATAATTACCGCGACCATTGCCTCTGCCATGATAATTATTCTTGTTGTTATAATTACCACGGCCTTTTTGGGCGAAAAGTATTGAATTGGGATTCCCTGTCATCTCAATACTACATTGTATGTACTTAGCGATGGCTTCAATCATTGTCTTGAAGTTACCGGCTTCGAGGTAGTTTTTTTTTTAGTTTGCCGTGCTAAACTTATCAGCGTGTTCAGCAGATAAACCTTCATCAATATACGAAGCCTCCAACAGTCTTCGTAAATTGTCAATTTCTGTTGTGAATTTTTCCCTTTTGAATGGTTTTCGACAATTTTGCTTTTACTACATCGGATGTTTCACCGACTATAGTATCTTGTAATTTCTTAATTATAGCATCAATTGTCGTTTCATCTTGGACTTTATATAGTGTTGAGCCAATAATTTTTGATTTTATGACTTCAACAGCTATTTCTTCGAATGTACCTTTTGTCAAATCTTGAAGATGTATGCTTTGTCCATTGAATTCTGGAATGGCATTCGAAATGTCTTTTATATATACCCTTTGGGCACTTATGTCCGTCATGATGTTTTCTTTTTAATTTTCTGTGCTTGTATTAAGGATAATTTTTTCTTCCTGTCCTAATTCATTATCTTGATCTGATAATGTTATTAGAGCTGGAATTGTAAGATCGCTTAGATCTTTTTCTTTTATTTCAGTTTCAGATTCAGATTCAGAATCTTCATCTTCCACAAAATCGATCCCTATTGATTTTTGTTCTTTATCTGTATCTATTTCTAGAGGGGTGTTCAGAATTGATGGTATGGATATGTCTAAATCATACTTTTCTTTGACACTTATTAATTGTAAACGTAACTTGATCAATAGTTTTGAAATGTCTGACCAGTTCGTTTTATATATTAGAATGGGGTCAACTTTATTTTGAATAATAGATACTACCCTATTTTCGAAATCTGGCTCCTTATCAAGTAGAATGCGTATGCATGTTTCTGTATTCATTTTATTTTTATTTTATTATTGTTTTATTTATATTTAAATATACTTTTGTTAAAATTGTCTGTGGGCTTATTTTTTTTAGATCTTGTCTAGATCAGTTGCTCTGCTTAGAGCTCTTTTTGTTACACATTTATTGTGTAAAAGATATGCTTTATATACAATATATGCACACAAAATTAAGACAATTATTAATAATAGTACATTTGTTAATCTTAAATCAGTATTTGATGATTCTACTTTGTTAATAACATTTGCAGTGGAGTCCACTGTTTTTGAATCTATCAAGCCCATTTTGGGTGTTAAATACAATTCATCAAATTTATCAAATTTACTTATGCTATTACTGCGCATAACAAAAATAAAAATAAGTAAGAAAGCTGTAGTCGAGACTGCTCGACTACGAAGTCCCCTGAGCCCTTCTTCGAACGAATAATATTCCAAGAATTATTCGATTCGTTTCTGCACGCCTAAGAAACGGCACATGGGTTTTGATGAGAAAACTTTGATGATTAATAATTCTGTTTCTAGATGGACAATCGTATTGATATCTTCAGATTATGATTATGATATTCATATCTATATGCTAAACCAAACTGCATGTCTCTAATATTTGCATTTTTTACACATTTGGGGGTGGTGGGGCGAAGTGGGGACCGGAATCCAAAATCTGACAAAACCGAAATTGTATTAAATTAGTATCTATATGTATACTGACTTGGAGACTCTAGCTCTAAAGATGAATTAGCTAGAATTTTATAACTGGTTCCCGATAAATTCATTTATCGATAACTTTGCAAATATACAAGTTATCGAATTTCTGAAACAAACTCGTACTGCGCGTGGAATATACGGACCTAACACAAAAAGAAAAGAAATCGACGCGTTCATACATACGGACGGGCGGACGGACGGACGGACGGACAGACGGACATGGCTATATCAACTTTTCAATGGACTCAGGGTATAAAAATTATATGTCTTTACAGATTCCTACCTACTTGTGCGTATAGCTTTACGGGCTATGCTACTCTCGGGCAGAAAAGGTTCCGCTCGATTTTACAATATTGTACTTATACATAGGTATTATTTTATATATATTTAATAAAAAAGTTTTTCGCTTCCGCTGAGTTTCCTTGTGCGTCGCCGGTTGGCTCGCTGATGCTCCCTCGTATGGTCAAAAGACGGCCTGTCTTTCGCACTTGTTGCTTTATATGCTGTTTAATCTTGTCGTCTTTGTTGATCTTCCTTCTGATGCATCAGCTGGTCGTCGCCGGTTGGCTCGCTGATGCTCCCTCGTTGGCATAAAAGGCGGGCTGCCTTTCACACTTGCTTATTCCGGTTTCCCCCTTGTGCACGTGTATCTGCAATGTGCACTTTCCTGTGGTCCCTCGCAGTCTGCTGGGCACTCTGGTTTCTTCTTGGGCAGCTGTTTTTCCTTTGGTGGAGCAATTTTATTAGTGTTAAAAATACATTTTATGATTGAGTGAGTAGGAGTATTTTTATTCGGCTTTTCACTTTTGAGAGTTGTTTGTTAGAGAGTCGAAATGAAAACACTCAAAATTTGCCGAATTCAAAAATTGAACTCTTCTCTTTGTGAGATCGAAAATTTAACTCTTTATTTCTTAAAATCCTAGTGCTTATATACCTTAAAAATACTTCCAGGCACTGTGTTCAGAATTGATGGTATGGATATGTCTAAATCATACTTTTCTTTGACACTTATTAATTGTAAACGTAACTTGATCAATAGTTTTGAAATGTCTGACCAGTTCGTTTTATTTATTGTTTTTCTATTATCATGCACTAATATTCTAGCGTCGTTAAATGAATTGACGAGACCTGTTGCATGTTTGTGTAAAGTGTCTTTTTGTACCTCCCTATTTTGTCCTAAACATTTGTATGCTTTACCAATTGTTTCTTTTACTTTGCGGATGTGGAGACTAAGTTGCTCCCATTCCATGCTTAACATTCATTGTAATATACATTTATATATATATATTTTTTTTTATTTATTAAAATTTTTTTTCTCTTTCCTTTTATTTTACATACATATATATATATATATAGACAGTACCTTTTTGTTCTTTTATTATGGTCTATATGAAATTTTTATTACAAGTATTTGCCCTAGTATTTCGTTTTCTCTACTTCAGAAAATACTCTGCAATTTTTTATATTACTTAGTATTATTCTCTTTTGTGTGCTCGAACAGTTGTAAGTCTAAGTTGTACCTTTCCATATATTCATATTCTAAATTATATATTAGAATGGGGTCAACTTTATTTTGAATAATAGATACTACCCTATTTTCGAAATCTGGCTCCTTATCAAGTAGAATGCGTATGCATGTTTCTGTATTCATTTTATTTTTAGGAAGTGATATCTCGTGATTTTTCTTCGAGTTAAATTTGATGAAAACCCGACATTAAGTCGAGGCATGAAAAGTATTTTGCTCTACCTAGTTGATCTAAAATATCATCAATTCTAGAGAGTGGGAATTTATCAGACAACAGTTTTTTATTAATTTGACGATAGTCAATTACTAATCGCCATTTTTTCTCTTCGGAGTTTGGAAGTGATTTTTTCGGTACTAGTAACAGTGGGCTATTATAAGCAGATACAGATGGTTCGACTATTTTGTCGTTAATTAATTTTTGGACTTGTCTTTGAATTTCGTCCTTTTGACTATGAGGATTTCTATAATTTTTAATATATATTGGTTCATCATCCTTCAATCTCAGTTTCTGTTTGTAGAAGTTGTTTGTGGTCATTGGTTCTGTTTCCAATCCGAATACATCGCTGTATTGGGAACATATGACGTTAATTGCTTATGAAATTGTGGTGGAAAATTTTTGGATAGTTGGGGCTAGTACAGATTTTTCTCTATTTTCGGAATTTGTTTTAACTACATCGTAGTTTGAAAGTGGTTCATATTTTAAATTATTAATGTTGACTTTTTATCTGTATTAGTTGTATTAAGCATTCTTATGAATACATTTTCGACTGCTGCTATGGTATTTGCTATCTAAATACCATTTTGTATTTCTTCGTTTCGTATGAATACATTGTCTTCTACTGAGTTTAATTCAATTTTTCGGACAACTTGTGATCTTGCAGGCAGAATTATGGTATTGTTACCAGAACTGTACGTTATCGGAATGTAGATCAGATATTTTAAATTATTTGGTCTAATTATTAGCCAGTCTTCGGATGGATTGAAATCTAATTGACAGTTGTATTTTCTAATAAAATCGATTCCTATTATTCCGTCACAAGGGATAGCGAAGTGTGAATTGACAATATGAAAATCGTGAGGAATTATATATTTTGAAGTTTGAATTTCTATAGAAGTAAGACCTTTTGATTTTGTTATTTCTTGGCTTATTCCCTGTATATTGATTATATAGATTGTTTGAATATATTGGAAAACATCTGAATTTTCTTTTAGTATTGATATTTCTGCACCTGTGTCTATTAAAAAGACTAATTCTTTTCTAGTTGTTACATTTATGAAAGTTACGAATATGTTTTGGCTGACATTGATGGTATGAACTTTACTTATTTTTACTGTAGAGTATCTAAGGGTTGTTGGGAGTTTCCCGAAGCCGTTTGGGTTACTCTGACATTGTTGTTATTTTGCTTATAGCACTATACATATACCATACAACACATAGACTAGACAGCTAGAACAAACTTTTTCCACGGACCAGAATATGAGCCAAGCGACCGCTCAACTTCGTATTTGTTCGGTTTGGGCAATTCAGGGTTGGGCAGTCAAAATATGAAACGACGAATTCATTGCGGTGCAAGCGCTCAACCGGCATGGTCGCGTTTTCGTATGAGTACATTCTGTGTGCTATTTTTCTTTACTCTCCCTCTCTCTTTTTTCTCTCTCTCTCTCACTCTATGCGAGCACAAGCCAGCAGCCCACAAAAATTGAAATTTGTTCGCGAGTGGCGATTCGCGAAGATCCCGTCTGCCATTCTTAGTAAGAGTATGCCGAACTCTTAAACGGCTTTGCCATGCTCATGCAAAATTTTAGTGTTTTCGTAAAGATTTTTGGGAAGGGTATGAAAGCGCTGATGTGCATAAGCATTACTTTTTCGCGATGAGCATGCACACACACATTTACTGTGTCTTGCTACATGTGTGAGCAGTTATGTGACTGTGTGCGAAACTTTTGCTGCCTGTAGCAATTGCAGGGACCAACACTTGCAGTTTGTTGTTAGATTGTGGTAGATATTGTGAGCCTGCACACACACACATATATATATAGAAAGAATAAATTCTCATCCAAACAGTCTGGGCAAGCGCCTAGGTACTGCAGCTCTCAGTCGCCGCACTTGCACTAGGGGGAAGTTAAAACGACATCACCCTCAAGACCTGCTGGATCGTGTCTTGATATAAAAAATCTTCCCATCACCCATAAGAAATAAAATTTCAAATAAAATATCTTGTTATTGTCTTATTGTTATGTATTCTATGTTTAAATAAACATAGCTAGTAGTTTTTTCCAATTAGAGTAAGTTGCCAAAAAGGTAGCGGTACGTTAAGCTGTAAATAAACATTTAATTAAAAAAAAAAAGAAAACTAATTAAAATTTGTTCGCGAGTTGCAAATCAAGACGATCTCATTTTTTACCTTCTGAGTGAAGAGTATGCTGATCTTTTCAAAGCGCTTGCCATGCTCATGCAAAATATAAAGAATATTATTATTATTTGTACGTAGGGTATGAAAGCGTTCATGCGCGTGGGTATACTTACATGATATGCAAATTGACGTGTGTCTTTCACGTAATTTTAATTGTGTGAAACGATTTCGGTCGGATCCGATTTGCGGAGAAAGTATTGAATGCCCTTTTTCTTATCACCTCAATTTTTCTAATAAACTGCCTATTCCTGAATCATTTTTAATTTTTTTTATTTAAGCTATTACTTTTTCCAACTATTTTTTCTGTTAGCCATTTGCAGTTCTTCCTTATTAAAATTAATATAAAATGATCAAGAAGGAATTTTCTATGATCAAAACAAGGGTGGGTGGGGGAAAACCATTCATTATATAAAGAAGAATTTGCTGTAGCGTGCATGCAGTACAGAACAATTTTTTCTTTAAGTCTAGCGATGTATGGTTTCTTGTCGAAAATTTTCTTGAATGTGTCAAAATGCAGTTTAATCAAATTATAAAAATTGTCAGAAGGGGCTTTCAATTTTAAATAATGATTAATATAATGGAAGTTTTTATTGAGTATTAAATACTCAGAAGAACATTGCATTTCATCACATGATTTTAGAAGACTATTACAATCTTCGCAATCAGCTTTTTGCAACAGCTTTTGCGAAAGATACCCACCAAAATACCGCAATGCATTTTCATTAAAAGCATTTTGAATATTATCTATAGTTGCATCTAATGTCAATTCTATTTCTAACTCATTGTCTATTTCTAACTCATTGTCAATATCTGTGGACAAATTCACGTCACATTGATCGTGAAATACAGATATTTGGGACCCGCTATCTTTTATGATGTTAGCTAACATCTGATCTTCATCTGGAATACAATTTCCAGAAACTGAAGCAGATGTCAACATTTTCATCGATAACATTTTAGAAATTATTGTGTTAAATTCAAATACAGTTGGATTTGTATTTGTAACACCCCGACATCTAATTAAATAAAATAAATTTTCTAGCGGGTCCTGATTTAATTTGGAAGTGGCAACAAAGAAAGCATCTGTGTTGTCATTCCATACATTTTCCGCCAAAGCAATTACCGATGAGATTGTTACAATCATCCCATCAATGCAATATACTTTGTATGGATAATGCAGATTTTGGAAGTAGTCACGCATTTCCAGAAGGTATTCGTGAACTACATTATTTTTTTTAAGCGCACACCTATAAGGATTGCTATCAAATAGTACATGACTATTTAAACCATCAAACAGTTTATTTATTTTTTCAATAAATATTGCCGTGGCAACTGCACTATCTTTGCAATCAGCAAACCCGCCCGAATCCACAACTGTGCGTATCGCAGCATCTACACTGTGGCTAAATACCTGTGTGGCAAACTTTACCTTCATTTTTTCAAAACAATTCGGACTGACATGCTTTGGAGTTAATTTCGGACAAAGGCGTGTTAGGTTTTTAACCTCAACTTCATATAATTTTCGAATTATATTCCAAGAAACTATGCCTTCTGGTGAGGAAATATTTAGCTTTAAAAGTATATTCCTAAGAGATTTAATAAGATGCGGTGCATCGAATATCGCGAATATTTTTTCCCCATTGATTTCAAAACAAGGGTTGTTTTGATTAATACCCCATCTATTAAAAACTGCTCTATTATTAGAGCCCTGATCACAAACTACGGCTTTGACACTAAGCCCCAATGCTTGCGATAACACTATATTTTCCTCAATCTTATTTTTGAGGTCAGTATGTTTTATGCCATTAGCTGAAATTGTATAGCTAAAAACATACTTCCAATTCTCAAAAAAACCCCTAACAAGAAAAACACAGACTTGTTGCCCTAAAAATCTACTACGTTTTTGGCCATCATCTTCAAACTCCTGAATCTCGTCAAGGGATGAATTGTATTGAAGGCCTCTTTTTATTTTCACCTCATCTAAAACTAAAACTGCACATTTTGCCTTTTCAGTCATTTTTTCCACAATGCTCTGAATATTTTCTAATAATTTTGGATTGAATCCAGGAACTAAATTTTTTAAAAGAGCCCATCGATTCAGGGACTTTTTGCAGGGAAGTCTTAATTGGAGAACATCCCTAAGATAGTCATATGCTCTAGCTGAGTAAAAGTTTATATTTTGCGATATAACCCTTTCAGCGCTATTATAAGCATGACTAGTTTTCAAAAGCATTTTACATAACACTTTTGATTGCTCAGAAACATTTGGTAATTTATTGATTGTCGTGAAGACATTGCTACGCTTTTTTATTTTTCTAGTTCTATAATAAATGCTTCTGTATCTAGAAGCATTTTTAAAGGCTACATATCTTTTTTTTAAATCACTAAACTCTTTCTGAATTTTTTTTAGCTTTATTCCCATATCAAAATATTCTTTTCTATAATATACCTCATTCTGCTCTCTCTTTAAACAATTTTGACAAAACGAAGACCTACCAGTGCTCAGATGTTGCCACAACTGATTTTTTAATTGGTTGTCAAAGCTTAAAAAATTCGACAAATTTTCTTCCTCACTATTTTCACTCTGAACAGTTTGATTCTCCTGATCTGTGACAGGTGACTTCTCAAACTGAACTATTACTTCATCTGAAGTTTTCTTTTCCTAGCTATAAGGGGTAATATCTTCTTCCTGGCAATCTATTGAATAAACCTCCTCATTAAAGCTAGTAAGATTTTGTGAAGGAAAATTTAGTTTACGCAAATTTAAAGTTGGGACAGCATTACCTATTAAATAGCGTATACCAATATATTTCCGTTCGAAATGCTTGCTACAGATCTTAGCTCTTTTCCAGTCGAAATTATTTGGTAAATTACACGCTTTGATCCACTTATTTAAAAGAAAATCATTTTTTGGAAACGAAAATAATCGAACTGGAAAATTTATAGAGCTTTTTCTATAACTTGCACCACACGTTTCAATAATGCATTTACCGCCATTTCCACGTGAATATTTATTATTGACAATATTTCTCACACCAACACTTGATTTTTTCACAATACTTCTTTCGGCCATAGTTTTGAAAAAAACTTATATAAATTTTGTGACGAATTTTAATAATATAAAAAGCACAGAAGTAATAATAATAGGTAATTAAATACTAACTCTGCAGATCTTTACGAAAATCGTTCACACAATTAAAAGCGTGTGGCAAGCGCGCGCCAATATTCCCTCACTATGCACACACACACACATAAATGTATATACATGTATTTCACATGTACACATGTACATGTACGTAGCAAGAAGAGACTTTCACGCATTGGCAGACCCATACTGTAAATTCTGTAACGGCCGATTGCCGAAATTATTATTTTTGGGCACATCAGCGCTTTCATACTCTTCCCAAAAATAATCATGAATACACTAAAATTTGGCATAAGCATGGCAAACCTTTGAAGAATTCTCTTCACTCAGAAGAGATACGACCGAAGAAATAGTGTATACAGTCCGCGCGTAAGCAATCGGCAATTTTATATATGTATGTACAATACACACATACATACATATATTTCACCGCAAGCTAGAGTTGAGTTACGCACACAGCCACATAGACACTCAAATGCATACACATCGCTTTCATACCCTTCACACAAATAATAATAGAAATTTAACATCTCTACATGTCAAACCCTTTTAAGAATTCGGTATACTCTTCACTTAGAAGTGAAGAAGTGGCATCGTCTCGATTCGCCACATAGTGATTGGTTTTCCCCTTCCCACTCTTGCTTTGACGATCGTAAATTCATAATTAATCATTAATAAGAACAAATTGTAAATTGATTACAAATAGTACAGTTAGTAATAGTAGTAATTTAAGTAAAAGAAAGCTGAAAATTATTCGGGAATAAGAAATTTTAAATATATGTATGTATGTATAACGGGTAAATTTGATCTTTATATCTAGGCATTTCTTTAAAAGGTTATATGTATGTGACCTGAATTTGCGTAATTGTTTGAATAACATGACCCATTTTTGTCTACAGGGGCAAATAAAACAAAACATGTAATACAAATTAATTGAATTATCCTGCAATTCCAACTCACACAATTCAAAGTTGAGGTAGGCCTATACAAGTGATACTCGACAATTGTGATCATAACATCACAGACATACACATATTTATATATACATATGTATACATATGTGTGTATCCACAAACAACAAACTGCAAGTGTTGGTCCCTGCAATTGCTACAGGCAGCAAAAGTTTCGCACACAGTCACATAATTGCTCATACATGTAGCAAGACACAGTAAATGTGTGTGTGCATGCTCATCGCGAAAAAGTAATGCTTATGCACATCAGCGCTTTCATACCCTTCCCAAAAATCTTTACGAAAACACAAAAATTTTGCATGGGCATGGCAAAGCCGTTTAAGAGTTCGGCATACTCTTACTAAGAATGGCAGACGGGATCGTCGCGAATTGCCACTCGCGAACAAATTTCAATTTTTGTGGGCAACTGGCTTGTGCTCGCATAGAGTGAGATAGAGAGAGAAAAAAGAGAGAGGGAGAGCACGCAGAATTTGCTCATATGAAAATGCGACCATCCCAGTCGACCGCTGGCAGCGCAATGAATTCGTCGTTTCAAATTTTGACTGCCCGAGCGCGAATTGCCAAAACCGAACAAATACGAAGTTGTGCGGCGTTTCGCTCATATTTTTGTGCGTGAAAAAAGTTTGTTCTAGTTGTCCAGTCTATGTGTTGTATGGTTAGTGTTATTACCTCTACTCCCTCTATTTCCTCTATTATTTCTATTGTTATTACCTCTATAATTATTGTTGTTATAATTATTATTTTGGTAATTGGTATTTCTATTATTGCGGTTGCTACTATTATAATTGTTGTTATAATTACCGCGACCATTGCCTCTGCCATGATAATTATTCTTGTTGTTATAATTACCACGGCCTTTTTGGGCGAAAAGTATTGAATTGGGATTCCCTGTCATCTCAATACTACATTGTATGTACTTAGCGATGGCTTCAATCATTGTCTTGAAGTTACCGGCTTCGAGGTAGTTTTTTTTTTAGTTTGCCGTGCTAAACTTATCAGCGTGTTCAGCAGATAAACCTTCATCAATATACGAAGCCTCCAACAGTCTTCGTAAATTGTCAATTTCTGTTGTGAATTTTTCCCTTTTGAATGGTTTTCGACAATTTTGCTTTTACTACATCGGATGTTTCACCGACTATAGTATCTTGTAATTTCTTAATTATAGCATCAATTGTCGTTTCATCTTGGACTTTATATAGTGTTGAGCCAATAATTTTTGATTTTATGACTTCAACAGCTATTTCTTCGAATGTACCTTTTGTCAAATCTTTGAAGATGTATGCTTTGTCCATTGAATTCTGGAATGGCATTCGAAATGTCTTTTATATATACCCTTTGGGCACTTATGTCCGTCATGATGTTTTCTTTTTAATTTTCTGTGCTTGTATTAAGGATAATTTTTTCTTCCTGTCCTAATTCATTATCTTGATCTGATAATGTTATTAGAGCTGGAATTGTAAGATCGCTTAGATCTTTTCTTTTATTTCAGTTTCAGATTCAGATTCAGAATCTTCATCTTCCACAAAATCGATCCCTATTGATTTTTGTTCTTTATCTGTATCTATTTCTAGAGGGGTGTTCAGAATTGATGGTATGGATATGTCTAAATCATACTTTTCTTTGACACTTATTAATTGTAAACGTAACTTGATCAATAGTTTTGAAATGTCTGACCAGTTCGTTTTATATATTAGAATGGGGTCAACTTTATTTTGAATAATAGATACTACCCTATTTTCGAAATCTGGCTCCTTATCAAGTAGAATGCGTATGCATGTTTCTGTATTCATTTTATTTTTATTTTATTATTGTTTTATTTATATTTAAATATACTTTTGTTAAAATTGTCTGTGGGCTTATTTTTTTTAGATCTTGTCTAGATCAGTTGCTCTGCTTAGAGCTCTTTTTGTTACACATTTATTGTGTAAAAGATATGCTTTATATACAATATATGCACACAAAATTAAGACAATTATTAATAATAGTACATTTGTTAATCTTAAATCAGTATTTGATGATTCTACTTTGTTAATAACATTTGCAGTGGAGTCCACTGTTTTTGAATCTATCAAGCCCATTTTGGGTGTTAAATACAATTCATCAAATTTATCAAATTTACTTATGCTATTACTGCGCATAACAAAAATAAAAATAAGTAAGAAAGCTGTAGTCGAGACTGCTCGACTACGAAGTCCCCTGAGCCCTTCTTCGAACGAATAATATTCCAAGAATTATTCGATTCGTTTTCTGCACGCCTAAGAAACGGCACATGGGTTTTGATGAGAAAACTTTGATGATTAATAATTCTGTTTCTAGATGGACAATCGTATTGATATCTTCAGATTATGATTATGATATTCATATCTATATGCTAAACCAAACTGCATGTCTCTAATATTTGCATTTTTTACACATTTGGGGGTGGTGGGGCGAAGTGGGGACCGGAATCCAAAATCTGACAAAACCGAAATTGTATTAAATTAGTATCTATATGTATGCTGACTTGGAGACTCTAGCTCTAAAGATGAATTAGCTAGAATTTTATAACTGGTTCCCGATAAATTCATTTATCGATAACTTTGCAAATATACAAGTTATCGAATTTCTGAAACAAACTCGTACTGCGCGTGGAATATACGGACCTAACACAAAAAGAAAAGAAATCGACGCGTTCATACATACGGACGGGCGGACGGACGGACGGACGGACAGACGGACATGGCTATATCAACTTTTCAATGGACTCAGGGTATAAAAATTATATGTCTTTACAGATTCCTACCTACTTGTGCGTATAGCTTTACGGGCTATGCTACTCTCGGGCAGAAAAGGTTCCGCTCGATTTTACAATATTGTACTTATACATAGGTATTATTTTATATATATTTAATAAAAAAGTTTTTCGCTTCCGCTGAGTTTCCTTGTGCGTCGCCGGTTGGCTCGCTGATGCTCCCTCGTATGGTCAAAAGACGGCCTGTCTTTCGCACTTGTTGCTTTATATGCTGTTTAATCTTGTCGTCTTTGTTGATCTTCCTTCTGATGCATCAGCTGGTCGTCGCCGGTTGGCTCGCTGATGCTCCCTCGTTGGCATAAAAGGCGGGCTGCCTTTCACACTTGCTTATTCCGGTTTCCCCTTGTGCACGTGTATCTGCAATGTGCACTTTCCTGTGGTCCCTCGCAGTCTGCTGGGCACTCTGGTTTCTTCTTGGGCAGCTGTTTTTCCTTTGGTGGAGCAATTTTATTAGTGTTAAAAATACATTTTATGATTGAGTGAGTAGGAGTATTTTTATTCGGCTTTTCACTTTTGAGAGTTGTTTGTTAGAGAGTCGAAATGAAAACACTCAAAATTTGCCGAATTCAAAAATTGAACTCTTCTCTTTGTGAGATCGAAAATTTAACTCTTTATTTCTTAAAATCCTAGTGCTTATATACCTTAAAAATACTTCCAGGCACTGGAAGGCTACAATTAATTCCATGCACACAAGTGCACAGATGTTTGTCAAGTGTCCCTTTTCGATCGCTAAGCCGTTCTCACGTCTCACGTTACATTTTTATTACTTGCTGCGTTGGTCGCTGCAGCTAAGGGATGACATTTTTATTACTTGGCTTCAGATAACGCGCAGGTTATCGACTATTGCCTATTTTTAATATGTTTATATAAGTGGCATGTTCATGCTTGAACATACTGCCAGGGCCTAAAATTTGTGGCTGGGAAATTTTAATTTTATGGTTGATAACGCGCAGGTTATCCGTAATTTTATATTTATTTGTGTCGCATGTTCATTTTTAAACAAGAGTTGACTTCAAAAAGTCAAGCTCTTCTTGCAGTTTTTGGGCTGTTGCCCATGGGGGAGGTGTGGTGCTTGAGTATAAAAGCCACTTTATATGGGCTATTCTATTTTTTATTTTATTTTGCACTCCCCCTCTGCGTGCCATACTCTCATTACTCACTCAGTTTTGATCACATTTTTTTTTTCGTGCTGCTGCAGTTGTACGTTGATTTTATCACTCCAGTTGTTTTCTTCTTCCCGTATGTGACTATGTCACGGTCGCCATGTATTGAGAAAGATCTTCCATTCCATAGGTTTGTAGAAGTATAGTATTCCTTGTATTGTTTTTATTTAGTTTTATTTCTCACAATGCAAAAGAACTGTCTTGTTCATTTCGGGTGTCTTTATTTGAATGAATGTTGGGTTTTACATATGTCAAGTACAGCTAAAATGCCGCGTGACTACGCTGCCAGTGACCCGGCAGAGGAGCGGTCAGCTTATGTATTAATATTATATATATGTATATCTATGAGCGACGAGAGTCGCCGCGGAAGAGAAGAGGTATTATGTTCATAAGCTTGACATAGCCTTAGCGCATGTCAAGTATGCCGACTCAGCATTGTTCAGGCGTATGCGCTCAAGAGCGATCATATTACCGCGAGTGCTGGGGCTTGGATTTATATATATATAAATATTGCAGCCAAAGTGCCCCAATGTAATTGTATTGACCTTTATGTATTTCTCTGCGTACAGTGAACATTCAATATATGAACATACTACATTATAGATACGCAGATTTTGTAATATTAAGATTTTGGATGCCACGCCCCCTTCGCCCCCAATTTGAAAAAAAAACGCAGTTTAGATGCTATTAATATGTTCTAAAAGTTTCATAAGGATAGTCCATCTAGAAACGGAGTTAAAGGCGTCCAAAGTTCAGCCCAACCCACCACCAACCCACCCCCAAGCCACGGCAGCAACTGCGCAGTATTACTTTTTTGCAGGGTTCAGGGTATCTCGTAGTCGAGCCGTCTCGACTAGAGCCTTCTAACTTGTGTATATTTGGGTAATCAGAGTCACTTGATGACGCTGATTGTATGTCAGATACATTGAATATTGAATTTGATTTAAAAGTTTAATTTTTTAGATAAGGAGTAACGGAATATTCCTTATCTAGATTTTTATTTATTAAATTAATCGTTTCTGTTTTATTATTATAACCTTTTTTTTTTTTTTGTTGTGCTGAGGTAGGTAAAAATGCTTTATGCACCGTCAGTCAGGTCGTCACTCTGCTGGTGTGTCGGACTGCATGACTGCTTACCGACTAAAAAAACCTCCTCTTCTTGGACTGAATTCCACCTTGGAACCGGGAACTATCTCGCATTAACCTTCAAGGTGGTGCCCTCAAATATGCTCTATCTGAGTGTTACCCTCTCTGTGCCTGCGTCCAGGTCATATTTCTTCCGCCGCAGAACATTTTTGGCGAAGTCACAGACTTTTTTCCAGGCATCAATGCTGCTGCACATTTTCTGTACTATTGTATCTACTGTGACTTCGCCGACAGAGCCTGCCAAGGCGGTTCTCTCTTCTGACCACCTTTCGCAGTCGAAGAAAGTGTCTTCTACGTCGTCCATTGTATTTTTGCAGGTGGATTCATCCATTTTGCCCATCTTATATAGGTACTTTCGAAAGTATCCATGACCGGAGAGCATTTGTGTAAGATAAAAAGACGTTTCACCGTGCTTTATACTTATCCACTGCTCTAGATCGGGGATTACTTTTGCAGTCCATCTTCCTTATCTTTCGGACCATCTCGCCTGCCAGGAGGCTATGGTTTGCTGCCGTATGATCTTTGCTGCCTGTTCAGAGAATTCTCCGCTCTGCCGGAGTTGCCATATTTTCTTGCGTTCTTGAGCAAGTAGGTCCACCGGTATGAGTGCTGCTATCACGACTACTGCAGCTCCAGATACTGTGCGATACGCCGATGTTATCCGCAAGGCTGCTCTTCTCTGCACGGATAACATCAGTTTTCGCCTTACAGCTGCCTGTAGAGTATCCGCCCATACTTCGCTACCATAGAGTAGTGTAGCGTTCGTCGTTTCCATAAGAAGTCTCCGTTTCCCTTCCGTCGGACCGTCAACATTTGCCATCAGTCTACTGAGAGAGCCCGTTATTGCAGCTGCTTTTCGCGTGGCGTGCATCAGCTGTTCTCCGAAAGTGAGTTTGCTGTCTAATCTAACGCCTAGATAGTTCACTGTCCTCTGGGTCCTTATTTGATTTCCGCTTACTCGCATCTCTATTTCGGTTGGAATCTGCTTTCCTGTAAACAGAAGTAACTCTGTTTTATGGGTGGCAAGCTCCAATCCTCGAGAGCTAAGCCATGTCTGCGTGCGGATCATGACTTGGGTCAGTCTCTTTTGCGCTTCTGTGGTGTTTCTGGCAGTGATAACGGCCGCGATGTCGTCAGCGTATCCGATTAGAAATGTTTCTTCAGGCATTTCCAGTCTTAGAATGTCGTCGTAGCTGATATTCCACAGGTCTGGTCCTAGGATCGACCCCTGTGCAGCCCCTCCAGTCACTCTATGGCGTTTTGTACCAGTCATACAGGAGAACTCGATCCTGCAGTAGCTCCTCATCATATGCACTATGTACTCCGGTATTCTAAAACGTTGGTCCAGGGAAGCAAGCATATCGCTCCATCTAACACTATTGAAAGCATTTTTGACGTCGAGCGTTACTAATAGAACCACTGGGCGCGAGTATGCATTTCCTCTTTTCGTTGCTCTGGCTGCCTGTACAACTTCATCAATAGCCCCCATTGTGGATTTTCCGGACCTGAAACCATGCTGTCTGGGGCTGAGTCCTCCAGCAGCATCTATTGCAGCTAGTAGCCTTGGTTTCAGGAGCTTTTCTAACAGCTTGCCAGCTGTATTTAGCATACACAATGGACGGTATGCCGATGGGGTGTTGGGATCGCCTTTGCCTTTGCTGATGAGCACAAGTCTCTGCTCTTTCCATACTTCTGGGAATAATCTTTCTTTTAGACATGCGTTGTACATTCTGAGGAGAAAAGTTGGTCGTCCTGTTGCTATCATCTTCAGTATCTCTGCAGGTATATTGTCTGGTCCCGGGGATTTTTTATTTTTCAGGGAGAGTGCCGCAATCTTGAGCTCTTCCTCCGTAAAATTAGGGGCTGAGCTATGAGTTTCTTCGACTGCCCGCGCATTCGTTTCGTGAATGTGCGTTGGGAATAGTGTTTCCACTATGTGGTCCATCGTTTCATCATCCACGTTTGGCGTTGCTCCAGAGTTCCTCAATTTTTTCATGACTACTTTGTAGCCAAGTCCCCAGGGATCTCTGTTTACATCTTTGCAGAGCTCCTTCCACTTGTCTTGTTTGCAGCTCCTTTCTCGCATTCTTCGCTGCAACCGCTTCTAGAATAAAATTTCCAGTGCGTCGTGCTCTTGTGTATGTATACATACGATGTATACGGTCGACAATAAATAAGCTCTTGAAACCGCTGCGTTAGACTTTATATCCAACAGGTTATGGGCCCAGGATATCATAAAAAAGTTTGATTAATTATAATTACTTTCGTGTAATTACGTGTAAAATTAACAAACATGAACGGGCAAGGGCTTTGTGCCATCGATAAATTGGATGGCGAAAATTACGCCGTTTGGTCGGTGCAAATGAAAAGCATTTTGGTGCAGGCTGAGTTGTGGTCGGTTGTGTGCGGGAGGATCGTAAAAGATGAAAGTGACACGGAAAAGCAGAAAGCTGATTTTGACAAGAAAGACGAAAAGGCATTAGCAAGCATCTTGCTGGGTGTAAAGGCGTCTCAAATCAATTTTATAAAAAATAGTGTCACTGCAAAAGAAGTTAGGGAGAAGCTAGCGTCGGTTTATCAACCTCGTGGACCCGCAAGAAAAATATCATTGTTCAAAAAGTTGCTACGTTTAAATCTAAGTGATAAAACGGGAGTCCACGAATATATTAACGAATTTACAGATATAGTGGATAAATTAAAAGAAATCGATATGAATATTTCGGATGATATTCTTTCAATTTTACTGTTGTCGGGCTTGGGCGGAAATTTCGAGAACTTCGTGGTAGCGATCGAGACGCGTGAACAGTTGCCGTCCCTGTCTGACTTGAAGATCAAAATAATAGAAGAAGGCGAAAGACAAAAAGTGACCAACGAAGCCGAATCAGATGTACAGCAAGTCTTTGTGACGCGTGCAAAGAACAAAAGTAACGGGACGACGAAAGAATACCGAGGCGCAAAGAAGGGAAAAAAGTGTTTTAGATGCGGTCGCGAAGGCCATTTTATTGCGCAGTGCGAGGCGAATGTGCAGAAAAAAGAAGCACAAAGTGAAAACGGTAAAGATAAAAAACAATTGTACTCTATTCTCGCAAACGCAAATAAAGTCGAAAGCATGACGAATTTCGATTGGTGCCTTGATAGTGGTGCCACCGCTCACATATGTTGTGTTAGGTCATGGTTCGTGGATTTCCGAGAGCACAAAGAGAAAATATTACTTGCTGGTGAAAATTATATATTTTCGCGGAAGGAATTGGCACAGTGCGCGTGAATGCTGAAAAATATTCGTTTAATCTGCTGAATGTGCTCTACGTGAGAGAGCTGCAAGCTAATTTTATCTCGATATCAAAAGCTGTAGAGAAAGGGTTTAGAGTGATATTCGATAATAAACGCGCTGTAATTAAAGACGATAGTGGTATCATAACACAAGCGTTTAAACTCAATGACTTGTTTATTGTAGAAACAAAATTAAACAAGTGTATGTTTGCAAGCCCAAAAAGTGCAGAAATTTGGAAAATGCATTATCGTTTAGGCCACTTAAACATGGGAAGTTTGAGAAAAATGGCAAATGAAGACATTGTGTACGGATTAAAAACGATTAATAAGAGCATTGATATGAAAGGCGATATTTGCGAAACTTGCGCAAAGAGTAAACTGTGTGTTAAGACGTTTCCAAAAGCAGCGGAGAGCCGTGAAAAAGAGGTGTTGGGCCTAATACATGCGGACATTTGTGGACCAATGAATAAACAATCTGCCGGTGGATCGCGTTACTTTGTTACATTTATCGATGACTATTCGCGATATACTTTTGTGTATTTCCTAAAATCGCGAGATCAAGTACTGGACGTTTTTAAAGAGTTCGTCGCGTACGCCGAAAGACAATGCGGTAAGAAAATAAAAGCTGTTCGAAGCGATAACGGTCGTGAATATTTGAGTCGAGAATTCAACAACTTCTTATCGGAGAAAGGCATAATGAGGCAACTAACAGTGCCATACACACCACAGCAAAACGGAGTTGCTGAACGTGCCAACTGCACACTAGTAGAGATGGCCAGGAGTATGTTAGTGCATTCGGGTACCAATGAATCACTATGGGGTGAAGCAGTACGAGCAGCAACATATTTACGGAACAGGTCGGAAACGAAAGCTTTAAGTAGCAAAACTCCGTATGAGGCATGGACTGGCAAGAAACCGTGTGTATCTCACTTACGGATCTTTGGCTCAAAGGCAATCGCACTGGACAAGAAGCACAAAATGAAGTTCAGAGCCAAGGGTACTGAATACACCATGATTGGCTACTCGATGACAGCGAAGGCATACAGGCTATACTGTCCTAAAACAAACAGAGTCATTGAGAGCAGAGACGTAGTTTTCTTGGAAAATGACCTTGGTGGTCATGCTTACAATGAAAAGGGTATGTTTTTGTACGAAGAAAATGATCCATCTCATCAACAGGCGGAGGAAGAGTCGGCCGCAGAAAAAGGTGATGGAGAGGATGTTCAGCTGGAACCAGAAGTTGACATCATGGATCAAAGTCCAACCCTGACGTTAACAAATCAGAAATGAAAGAGGTATGGTCTGCATCGATTCAGAAGGAGATCGATGCCCTTGAAGCAAACCAAACCTGGGGGCTGGTTGATCTACCAAACGGCAAAAAGGCTATTGGTAGTAAATGGGTGTTTGGCGTCAAAGTAAACAAGGATGGATTTGTGGAGCGCTTCAAATCAAGGCTGGTGGCAAAAGGATGCGCACAAATGTATGGCGTGGATTACTTTGAGACGTTCTCTCCAGTAGTGAGATACTCGTCAGTAAGGCTGATCATGGCATTGGCTGTGAAACATAAATTGTTTCTTCATCAAATGGATGTGTCAACCGCCTACCTGAACAGCAAACTTTCGGAAGATGTCTACAAGCAGCCAGAGGGATTCATCAGTAACGAATATCCACAAAAGGTTTTGAAGCTTAAGAAATCGCTCTATGGCCTAAAGCAAAGCGGAAGAGAGTGGAATGCGAAGCTCGATTTAGTTCTAAGAGAACTCGGATATAGTCCATGTGTCAGCGAGCCCTGCGTGTACACAAGCAACTGGAATGGTAACTATAACATTATCGCTATTTATGTGGACGATCTTTTAATTGCCAGCTCCACAAAAGAAGACCTCCTAAGTGTAAAGGCGTCAATTGCTAAAGTTTTTGATGTAATTGACGGAGGCCAAGTTAGCCATTTCTTGGGCATCGAAGTCGAGCGTGAGGGCGAGACGGGCAACATAAGTATTGGTCACAAGCAATACGTTGAGCAGATGCTGCATACTTGGGGTATGGCGGCATGCAAGCCTGTAGCTACACCTCTGGAAGCTGGTCATCAAGTCAGGTGCGATGACCCTAACTGCGAAGCTGTCAACGTAAAGGACTATCAATCTTTGATAGGCTGTCTGATGTATCTGGCGATCACAACGAGACCGGATATACTACACTCGGTGGGGAAGCTAGCACAACGGAATGCTAACCCACACAAGGAACACGAAGTAGCTGCCAAGCGTGTTCTAAGATACCTGAAGGGATCGGCTGATATGAAGTTACATTATCAGCATGGAGGAAAGTCGCTGCATGGTTACGTGGATGCAGATTGGGCAAACGATTCTACTGACCGCAAATCGTACACTGGCTTCGTGTTTGTAGAAGCAGGCGGAGCTATTTCCTGGGAGTCTAAGAAACAAAGTTTAGTAGCATTGAGCAGCACCGAAGCTGAATATATCGCTTTATCTACTGCTGCTAGAGAATCTATGTATTTGAAGAAAGTATTGAATGAAATGGGCTTTGGCAATATTGAGACAATTACATTATACTGCGATAACCAAAGCGCCCAATGTCTTGCAAAAAACCCTGTTTTGCATAATCGTAGTAAACATATTGATATTAAGTTTCATCATGTAAGAGAATTATATCCCAATAAGGAAATCGATATCCAACATATATGCACTAACGATATGATTTCCGATGTATTAACTAAAAATTTGCAAAAGATTAAGCATGTAAAATGTATTAATGAAATGAATTGTTATTAGTTAATATTCCTGTTTATAATTGTTGAGAAGGAGTGTTGAATTATGTATAACTTTGTGGCAACACTTGTAAACCGAATATCTGGTCACACTTATAATTTCTTACACTAGTCTTAAGTACATCTTTGATGTATACGGTCGACAATAAATAAGCTCTTGAAACCGCTGCGTTAGACTTTATATCCAACATGATGCTTATCAGTTTGCAAAAGTATTTACACACATTTTAATGCATCAAAAGTATTACGCAAGGGAAATAAGCGATTATTCGGTGACTTTCTTTGACTTAGTGCAGTTGTTTAATTTTTTCTGGTGCAACAATTAAACAAAATTGAAAAATTAAAAAATAAAATTACTAAAATGGTGAAGACAACAAAATTATTTGTTGAAACTCGATCAGAGATTGTAACAAAATTTAAAAGTGGAGTTTCAGCATCAGAATAAGCTAAAAATTATAAAATTTCTAGAAAACCCGTTTATAATCTAAAAAACAAAAAAAAAAAAAGGGACGAACGAAAACTTAAACAATTTAGATAGAAGTGGAAGGAAGCCAGCAATGGACGATCGGGAATGTCGAAGATTAATTGGCATAGTCGCAAAAATTATGAAAGACTCTTTCCAACTTGAAGGAAAACCCGAAGTTCCAAAGACAAATTAAACAATTGTAGCAATGGTTAAAGAAGAGAAGCACTACAATCTTTAATCACACAACTTGGAATGTTATCAGCACCATGAGGTAAAGATGATTTCAATGTCCTAATAGCTGCGACCAAAGAAGCTGCGGAAGCTTTGGAACATTAATTGAATAAGATTCAGATAAGAAATATGGTTTTGAGTTACTATAAGATTCTACAGAAAAATAAGTTGATTGGAAGAATTTTGCAAATGGATCAGAAAAGTCCTGATACTCACATGTTTTTTCCAAACCAAGAAAAAATAGGGATGGCAAACCAGAAGAATTTACAAAAGAGTAAAAAAATTTCGGATCACGAGCAAACTGGCGTTTGACACGTATAAGATAATTCTCATAACAACGAGAATTTAAAAGATTAAAATTTGAATTGGGTATAGGTTCAACAGCCAAACCAGATTTTTATAATTCTTCAAATATTTTGTTTTAATATTTCTTAAATTTGAAAGTCTTAGAAAACCAGGGCGGCTTTTTTGAAACGAGCGAAATACTACAAAGTGGGATACAACCATCTAGAATGGTATCTAAAGTTTAATAAAAACAAGTAAGAAAGCTGTAGTCGAGACTGCTCGACTACGAAATCCCCTGAGCCCTTCTTCGAACGAATTATATTCCAAGAATGCTTCGTTTCGATTCTCCACGCGTAAGAAATAATACATGCAAAAACACGAGCACACACACGCTGATCTAAGCTTGTAGGCATGTACATACGTGTGTAAGCATTGCAGGCGGCTTGCTGTCTCGCTGCCTTTGTTACTGTGCCAAATAGGTTTTTCTGCGAAAACTTTATTGATTAATAATTCTGTTTCCAGACAGACAATCGTATTGATCACTACAGATTATGAATCTGATATTCATATCTATATGCTTAACCAAACTGCATGTCTGTAGTATTTGAAATGCATTTTTTTCACATTTCCAAAATCTGACAAAAACCGAAATTGTGTTAAATTAGTATCTATATATATGCAGAAGACTCGGAGACTCTAGCTCTAAAGATGAATTGGCTAGAATTTTTTAACTGGTTCCCGATAAATTCGTTTATCGATAACTTTGCAAATATACAAGTTATCGAATTTCTGAAACAAACTCGTACTGCGCGTGCAATATACGGACGTAACACAAAAAGAATGAACTCTCTAGCTTTTGTATCTTCGGAAATCGACGCGTTCAAACATACGTACAGACGGACGGAAAGACAGACGGACATGGCTATATCAACTTTTCTCGTCACCCTGATCAAGAATATATACTTAATGGGGTCTGCCACGCCTCTTTCTGCCTGTTACATACATTTAACAAAACCATTATACCCTGATTTCCCATTTTCAATGGGTTCAGGGTATAAACAAGTAAGAGCGTGGCAGGTAGGCGCAACTAACTGCGAAATACTCTGTTCCCATAGGTGCACCTTATTTATTTAATAAACATTTAATTAACGAAATATTTCGGCAATTAGAAAACGTACATGGAAGGAACTAACGTTTTTCCTATACATATGTATATACATACAGATTTACACATGTACACACTATACGAGTATACACACAATTTACTATGTATCCATACAAAAGTTTGCATGCCAGAATATTCTAAGAATTGTGACTGAATTGGGAATTTTTCGATCGTTACTTTAGTTTTGTCAGAGACGCTCTAGCAATGCCTTATTTGGTTTTAGTTAAAACAGATCATATTAGGTCAGTGGCGCTGGTGGTAAGCGCTATGCAAGCTATACTTAGGTGCGTGGGTTCGAATCCCGCAGAAAACTTTTTTTTTTTCATACATTTTTATTTGTTAATTTTTTTTATATTTGTATATTATTTATTTTTATATTTGTATATTTATTATAAAATGCATGCTGCCAATTGATAATAATTTATAAACATACGCATATGAATTGTACATTTAAGCAAAAACTAAAACAACTTTTCCGATTTGCCACACTGCGTGGCAAGCAGTTTTTCTATGCATGCATATATGTATGTATGTATGTGTACACAGATGTTTGTACGTGTATACACATCCAAGTGTGTATACATATTGCAAGAATTGCGATTGTATTGTTTTGTTTTATCACAAGCTGCTGATCAGCTGACCAGCTGTGAATTTATTTAGGTTTAGCTAACGATTACATGTTATTTTCAAAAGACCTGGGTTCAAATCCCGCTGGAAACTATTTATTTATTAATCGAAAACTTATAAATTTTATTTTTTAAATTCATTAATATTTTTATATTCATGCTAAAATTCTTTCTGCCATCTTAGCAATTACTACTAAGCTATTATATACATTAATTATGCAGTTGGCCACAACAAACTTCTTTGCCGATTTGCCACGCCCCCATTGGGCGTAGGCGCATAATTTTTGGCCAGTTCTTAGAAAGGGCCGAGGCTAACATGACTGGAAAATTTGGTTGCTTACATTCCAAAAATGCGAAAATTACAGGGTATTTTTCGATATGCCACGCCCCCAAAGAGGCTGAAAAATTATTTTTGGGTCATCGATAGAGGAGAACATTAGTAACTCAACCATCCAATTTTCAAGCTTCTAGCTCTAAAACTGTAGGAGATATAAACTTTTGCGGCTTTCCACGCCCCCTGTGGGCGTAGATATATCTACCATAGCTTATTGATCTTGGGTTGTCAACCCGAGTATACATGCAAAATTTCAAGTCTCTAGTGTCAATAGTGTTCAAAATATAGCACAATTTGAAAAATCACTATATATTCAGTTCCGATTTGCCACGCCCCCAATAGACGTTGACATATAAATTTTTGATCCATCTTCTTAGATGGATCCGTCCGTCCGTCCGTATGAACGTCGAGATTTCGGAAACCACAAAAGCTAGAGAGTTGAAATTTCACATGAACACTCGTATGTTAGCTACGCAATACGAGTTTATTTTGTTTTTTCGATAACTCTTCCCATTTCCAAATTATCGATAAAAAATCGAATTCGTTTCCATTTTTATGGTTTTTTGGGTATAACTACACCACTTTAGCTAGAGACTTCAACTTTATATATTTAGATAGATATATATATATAGATATATATTTAGATAAATATTATGGATACGCAGATTTTGTAGTTTTCAGATTTTGTATGCCACGCCCCCTCCGCCACCATTTTGAAAAACGCATTTCAAATACTAGACTTGCAATTTGGCACATAGATAGATTTAGATACTCTTAATCTACTCTGAAAATTTCATGAAGATCGTCCATCTAGAAATGGAGTTATAAGCGTCCAAAGTTCATCCCAACCCACTCCCAAGCCACGGTAGCAGCTGCGCAGTTAGCAGAGCGCGCGCTCATAAGTGCGTAAAGAAGAAGAGTATCACTTTTTTTGCAGGGTTCAGGGTATCTCGTAGTCGAGCCGTCTCGACTAGAGCCTTCTTGCTAGTTTTCTATAACTCATCCCAATTCCATATTATCGATAATCAATCGAAAAGTCGTTTACTATTTTTTTTTACGTTTTTTGAGCATAACTGCTAAACCTTATTAGCAAGAGACTTCCAATTACGCAGATTTGGTAATTTTCAGATTTTGGATGGTACGGCCTCTTCGCCCCCAATTAAAAAAAAAACATTTAAAATACTAGACTTGTAATTTGGCAAAAAGGCGCGTGCCTTTCGATTTACCAGGGTTTCCATTTAACGGGGTGTAAAAAATCAAAATACGAATTGAAGGGGTTTTTATATTTCACGTCGTTTCAACAATTTTAACTTATTAAAAAAAAAAAATAAATAAAATACACATTCAATGGAATATTATGTATTTAACAACAAACATAAACAAAATCATATTAACGAAAAATTAAGATTTAAAAACGCTTGTAATTTTGTATTGTTTCACGTTTTTCATAATTATTATACTTTGTTCCCGAAGGGGAAAAAGTATATTGGGTTTGTGCAATGTCCGTCTTGCTGTCCGTCCGTCTGTCCGTCTGTCCGTCTGTCCGTATGAACGCAATATTTTTCGGCGCTATTAGAGCTAGAGACTTGAAATTTTAAACATATACTCATATATGTTCCCGAATTATAAAGTGTAAAAATTTTCCCGATCCGCCCACTAGGGGCGTGGCAAATCGGAAAACTCTTCCGCCCATAGTTAAGTTATCATACTAGATGATGAGCTAGAGAGTTGCAATTTGAAATGTATACTCGGGGTGACAACCCAAGTTCAAAAAGCTATGGCGGATATATCTACGCCCATTGGGGGCGTGGCAAATCGGGAAATACGTATCTTCTACACCGTTAAAGCTAGAACGCTGAAATTTGCATGTGAGTTAATGTTATGATTCTAAGAAGATCGATCAAAAAGTTTTATGTCTACGCCCATTGGGGGCGTGGCAAATCGGACCTGAATATATAGTGATTTTTCAAATTGTGCTATATTTTGAACACTATTGACACTAGAGACTTGAAATTTTGCATGTATACTCGGGTTGACAACCCAAGACTAATAAGCTATGGTAGATATATCTACGCCCACAGGGGGCGTGGCAAACCGCAAAAGTTTATATCTCCTACAGTTTTAGAGCTAGAAGCTTGAAAATTGGATGGTTGAGTTACTAATGTTTTCCTCTATCGATCCCCCAAAAATAATTTTTCAGCCTCTTTGGGGGCGTGGCATATCGAAAAATACCCTGTAATTTTCGCATTTTTTGTATGTAAGCAACCAAATTTTGCAGGCATGTTAGCCTCGGCCCTTTCTAAGAACTGGCAAAAAATTATGCGTCTACGCCGCCTGGGGGCGTGGCAAATCGGCAAAGAAGTTTGTTGTGGCCAACTGCATAATTCATGCATACAATAGCTTAGTAGCAATTGCTAAGATGGCAAAAAGCATTTTAACATAAATATAATAATATTAATGAATTTAAAAAATAAAATTCATAAGTTTTTGATTAATAAATAAAAAGTTTCCAGCAGGATTCGAACCTGGGTCTTTTGAAAACAACATGTAATCGTTAGCTAAACCTAAATAAATTCACAGCTGATCAGCTGACCAGCTGATCAGCAGCTTGTGACGTCACAAAACAATACAATCGCAATTCTTGCAATATGTCTGCCACACAGCGTCGCAAATCGGAAAGCATAAAGCAGTTTTAGGTTTTACCACTAACCATACAACACATAGACTGGACAACTAGAACAAACTTTTTTCACGAACCATATTTTGATTTGGCGTCCTAATCATCTTCGTATTTGCTCGGCTCTGTCATTTGCTGCTCGGGCAGCGAAAATATCGTAGTTGATTTTCAGTTCGCTGCCAGCGCTCGAACGAAATGATTCTATTCTCATATGAAGCATCACTGTGTGCTATTCTTTCCTTATTCACTCTCTCACTCACTCTCTCTATGCCTCTCATATATATATGTATGCAGGCAAAAGCCAGCAGCGCACAAAAATTGAAATTTGTCCGCGAGTTGCGATTCGCAACGATCCCGTCTGCCTTTCTTAGTAAGAGTATGCCGAACTCTTAAACGGCTTTGCCATGCTCATGCAAAATTTTAGTGTTTTCGTGATTATTTTTGGGAAGGATATGAAAGCGTGATGTACATAAGCATTACTTTTTCGCGACGAGCATGCACACACACAATTACTGTGTCTTGCTACATGTATGAGCAGCTATGTGACTGTGTGCGAAATTTTTGCTGCCTGCAGGCAGTGCTGCCAGAATCTCCTAAGCAAAAATTGCTAGATTTGGAAAAAAAAGTGGTTAAAAATAGCTAAAAATGTTGTTAAAATTGCCAACAAAATTGCTAAACCATTAAAATTTTGATATTTAACAAATAACACATTTTTTCCACACTAATGTTAGTAGATTCATCTAGCAGAAGACTAAAAGCCGAGCTTCCAATGTCGTTCCGCAAATCGTCTATGAAATGCATTGCCAATACATTTTTAATAATGTAGGTGCACTTTGTTTGGCTTAATTTTATATTTGCAGCAGCTTTGCAAGCGGAAAATTGGCTTACAGACAATTTTGATAGGTGATCAACTGTGGCAATCGCCGTATGCTGAGCAATATGCAAGGATAATGCTGGTTCCTGCTCCTCGGTGTTGGTTGATTTTCTAACAAAAGGCAACTTATTCTTTTGGGTACATGCGCCCATCACAGTCACATGTTTTGTTTGACGCACCGTGGTGGCGGATGTCAAAAAGCTTAGCGTTAATAGTTGATTTGCAAAACGCACAATAAGATCGTGTTTGATCAGTGCAATCCTTACGAATCCATTGCTTGAACTCGTCATCTTGCAGCCAGGCATCACGAAAACTTTGCCTATAAACTTTCGGCATCTTGTTTTTGTTCACCAATCACATTTAAAGAGTTATCAAACACCATAAACTAGTTCATATAATCGAACAACTTGGTTAAATACAAGTTCCGATATCTTAATCGTAAAAAAGGCATACAAAATGCAAAAACACTGAAGAAAAATATAAGAATTGATAGTTTTATAATAAAGTTGCTGAAATTGCTAAAAAATAATTTAAAATTGCTAGATTTGTGGCTAATAGCATTTACAAAATAAAAGTTGCAAATTTTTTTAAAAGTGGCCAGATCTAGCCACTAAATTGCCAAACTGGCAGCACTGCCTGCAGGGCCCAACATTTGCAGTTTGTTCTCTTGCTACCTGCGCTATTCAGTAGTTTGTTTATTTTGTATGGTTTGAATTGTAGAGTGACTGTCAAGTGAGCCTTTACGGCTTGCAGCAGTCATTTTGGCAATAATGAGTACATGAGGTATTCTGACCTTGTCAATACATATAAATTTCCAGATCCACTTAAATCATTTATAACCCGTTCAAAAATGGTTTGTTACTAAATTAATTATAGTTATTTTTATTTATTAAACATGTATAAGAATGAATGCATATGTATGCATATAAACATAAATGCCATATGCATTGGGGAAGTAGATTTGACAGTCTACAAGGTCGAACAAATCTAAGACCGTTCCCACAATTCTAAGGCCGAGGTCTACAAGAATAACAAACTGCAAATGTTGGACCCTACAATTGCTACAGACAGCACACAGTCACATAGCTGCTCATACATGTAGCAAGACACAGTAATTGTGTGTGTGCATGCTCGTCGCGAAAAAGTAATGCTTATGTACATCACGCTTTCATATCCTTCCCAAAAATAATCACGAAAACACTAAAATTTTGCATGAGCATGGCAAAGCCGTTTAAGAGTTCGGCATACTCTTACTAAGAAAGGCAGACGGGATCGTTGCGAATCGCAACTCGCGGACAAATTTCAATTTTTGTGCGCTGCTGGCTTTTGCCTGCATACATATATATATGAGAGGCATAGAGAGAGTGAGTGAGAGAGTGAATAAGGAAAGAATAGCACACAGTGATGCTTCATATGAGAATAGAATCATTTCGTTCGAGCGCTGGCAGCGAACTGAAAATCAACTACGATATTTTCGCTGCGCGAGCAGCAAATGACAGAGCCGAGTAAATACGAAGATGATTAGGACGCCAAATCAAAATCTGGTTCGTGAAAAAAGTTTGTTCTAGTTGTCCAGTCTATGTGTTGTATGGTTAGTGGTTTTACTTAAATGCACAATTCATATGCGTATGTTTATAAATGATTATCTATTGGCAGCAACCATTTTATAATAAATATACAAATATTAAAAAATAAAAAAAAATAATTTTTGAAAAAGAAGTTTTCTGCGGGATTCGAACCCACGCACCTAAGTATAGCTTGCATAGCGCTTACCACCAGCGCCACTGCCCTGACTTGAGTTTCGTTAACTAAAACCAAATAAGGCATTGCTAGAGCGCCTTTTGACAAAACTAAAGTAACGATCGAAAAATTATCAATTCAGTCACAATTCTTAGAATATTCTGGCATCCAAACTTTTGTATGTATACATAGAAAATTTTGTGTATACTCGTATAGTGTGTACATGTGTCAATCTATATGTATGTGTAGGAAAAACGTTTGTTGCTTGCCATGTACGTTTTCTAATTGCCGAAATATTTCGTTAATTAAATGTTTATTAAAAAAATAAGATGCACCTATGGGAACAAAGTATATCGCTGTTAGTTGCGCCTAACTGCAACGTTCTTACTTGTTTTTTTATTGTGTTTAACAAGCTTATTAAATGATCAATTGTATTATTCGGAACATTATGATATGAAAAAAAAAAACGCTATGAGAACGTTTGCTTGACATTTTTACGAATCGTCTTAACGCTTCAAATAAAATGAGCAAACTAATGTAAATCCAATGAGAGAACCTCGAAATTTCGCACATGGAGCGACAAAAAGACGCCATGCATAATAGTCTGCATAATAGGCATAATAATAGGTAGAAAAATTACGAATTAACGAGGGGACCAAAATGCATGCGATTTTTACGAATTAACGAAGTTTTTCAAGGGAGCAGCAGTTTCATACGAAATATTGAGGTTTTCGATTTAGCGAGCTACGAATTATCGAGACTCGACTGTATAATATTTTTATAGGAGACGGTAAATATTAATTTTTGTAAGGTAATATATTAGTATGGAATTGTTGTTACCAGTTGGCTTTGCGAGTATTGATAAGGGGCAGGTGTTTTGGAACATTTGAGTATTAAGGTGGGAGGTTGCAGGGCAGTCACAGAGGATGTGTTTTATATTTAAGTTTGAGGTTAGAGTAGGGTAGTTTGTTGTCGGGGCTGATGTATTGTTGCGTTATTTTGGTATGTCCCAGCCTTAGTCTTATGATTTTTATTTGGTCACTGCGAGTAATGTTTTTTTGGTCTATTTTTATACTTTGTTCCCGAAGGGGAAAAAGTATATTGGGTTTGTGCAATGTCCGTCTTGCTGTCCGTCCGTCTGTCCGTCTGTCCGTCTGTCCGTATGAACGCAATATTTTTCGGCGCTATTAGAGCTAGAGACTTGAAATTTTAAACATATACTCATATATGTTCCCGAATTATAAAGTGTAAAAATTTTCCCGATCCGCCCACTAGGGGCGTGGCAAATCGGAAAACTCTTCCGCCCATAGTTAAGTTATCATACTAGATGATGAGCTAGAGAGTTGCAATTTGAAATGTATACTCGGGGTGACAACCCAAGTTCAAAAAGCTATGGCGGATATATCTACGCCCATTGGGGGCGTGGCAAATCGGGAAATACGTATCTTCTACACCGTTAAAGCTAGAACGCTGAAATTTTGCATGTGAATTAATGTTATGATTCTAAGAAGATCGATCAAAAAGTTTTATGTCTACGCCCATTGGGGGCGTGGCAAATCGGACCTGAATATATAGTGATTTTTCAAATTGTGCTATATTCTGAACACTATTGACACTAGAGACTTGAAATTTTGCATGTATACTCGGGTTGACAACCCAAGACTAATAAGCTATGGTAGATATATCTACGCCCACAAGGGGCGTGGCAAATCGCAAAAGTTTATATCTCCTACAGTTTTAGAGCTAGAAGCTTGAAAATTGGATGGTTGAGTTACTAATGTTCTCCTCTATCGATCCCCCAAAAATAATTTTTCAGCCTCTTTGGGGGCGTGGCATATCGAAAAATACCCTGTAATTTTCGCATTTTTGGAATGTAAGCAACCAAATTTTGCAGGCATGTTAGCCTCGGCCCTTTCTAAGAACTGGCAAAAAATTATGCGTCTACGCCGCCTGGGGGCGTGGCAAATCGGCAAAGAAGTTTGTTGTGGCCAACTGCATAATTCATGCATACAATAGCTTAGTAGCAATTGCAAAGATGGCAAAAAGCATTTTAACATAAATATAATAATATTAATGAATTTTAAAAATAAAATTCATAAGTTTTTTATTAATAAATAAAAAGTTTCCAGCGGGATTCGAACCTGGGTCTTTTGAAAACAACATGTAATCGTTAGCTAAACCAAAATAAATTCACAGCTGAGCAGCTGACCAGCTGATCAGCAGTTTGTGACGACACAAAACAATACAATCGCAATTCTTGCAAGATGTATACACTTTTGGATGTGTATACACGTACACATGCATACATACATATATGCATGCATAGAAAAACTGCCTGCCACACAGCGTCGCAAATCGGAAAGCATAAAGCAGTTTTAGTTTTTACTTAAATGCACAATTCATATGCGTATGTTTATAAATGATTATCAATTGGCAGCAAGCATTTTATAATAAGTATACAAATATTAAAAAAATAAAAAATAAATAATTTTTGAAAAAGAAGTTTTCTGCGGGATTCGAACCCACGCACCTAAGTATAGCTTGCATAGTGCTTACCACCAGCGCCACTGCCCTGTCATGGATTTTGTTAACTAAAACCAAATAAGGCATTGCTAGAGCGCCTTTTGACAAAACTAAAGTAACGATCGAAAAATTATCAATTCAGTCACAATTCTTAGAATATTCTGGCATCCAAACTTTTGTATGTATACATAGAAAATTTTGTGTATACTCGTATAGTGTGTACATGTGTCAATCTATATGTATGTGTAGGAAAAACGTTTGTTGCTTGCCATGTACGTTTTCTAATTGCCGAAATATTTCGTTAATTAAATGTTTATTAAAAAAATAAGATGCACCTATGGGAACAAAGTATATCGCTGTTAGTTGCGCCTAACTGCAACGTTCTTACTTGTTTAAAATAGTTTGATGTGTGAGTTAGGTTTGTGTTTAACTGTTGGTACCATCGGTTGCAGCGTTCTATGTTCAGTTTTTAGAGTTTGCGTTAGTTCGTTCTTGAGGAAAAGTTGGATTTTAGGGGCAAATTGGGTAAGGAGTGTTCTATTTGTGATGGGATATAAGTTAATTTCCTAGTTTGTTTTTTATAAGGTTTATTGTATGTATCAGTAGTGGGCGCCGCACATACAATAATATTATAAATAATATATCGTCGAGCAGTCTCGACTAGATCACTTTTACTTGGTTGGTTTTGGAGCTGAAGTTCTAGTAATATCCATTTAATATTTACCAAAAATATTATATCACTGCCTACTGAAGGCGCAGCACATACAAGAATTTTATAAATAATATATAGTCGAGCAGGCTCGACTAGAACACTCTTCCTTGTTTAGTTTTGAAGCTGAAGTTCTAGTAATATCCATTTAATATATACCAAAAATATTATATCATATATATATGCGCAGCACATTGGTACAAGCCTTGTTTTAAGATCTAAACTCAAGAAACAAATAATATTCTTAATAATAATATTATTTTTTTTACTACTTTGAAAACATCGTTATGACATCGTCGAATACCTTGATATAGAGTTTTATCTTAGAGATGAATTCCACTTTTTTCCATCCTACTAAATATAAATCATAAAATGATTGTAAAATATTTTGAATAGCATGCTTTTCTTTCAGTTATTCTATAATTATTATGCTGCGGTTTCCTGAGGATGGATTTTCTGAAGACAATAAAGGATCTCCACACAAAGACAATCATCAACAAAAGGAAATTTTAAGTAAATCTCTTTACCACATGCCGATACCTTCGGAATGTTGCCCTGAAAAAATTAAAAATAGTTGCCTACAAAAGGATGGTGCTCCTAATAATACAACATATCCAACACATATTATAAAGTCTAGTTCACCAGCATCTAGCATAGGAGAATCCGCTTTCCTTCCAGAGTTTGGTAATCAAATGCCAGCATCTCATGGTCAACAGTTGCATACAATGACGTCAAGTACCGATATCAACTTTTACAGCTTCCCCGATTTTATTTCTGACCAAGAAAAGAATATTTTGTCAGATTCTGAGAAGCTGCTTAGATCAAAAGAGAATGATATATACAATGGCGAATATAATCACATACATGATGTATTTGCCATTCGCAAATACTATCATCCCTTATTTGCTCATGGAATATGTAGGTGGCCTGGCTGTGAGGTTGATTTGGAAGATATTGCCTCTTTTGTAAAGTAAGTAGATTTAATATTAATTTAATCCATACTTCTATAATGTCTATAATTCATATTAAGTGTACCCTAAAAAAAAACAAAACAAGTAAAAAGGCAGTTGAGACTGATCGACTAGGAGTTATTCTTTTTCAGTACGCTCACTTAAAAGCGCGCTCTGCTAACTGCAGATCAATTATAAATTGATCAATTATAAATTATTTTCTAGATTGACGATCTTCATGAAACGATCAAAACGTAATAATAGTATCCAAATATGTCATTAGTAAATTTAAATATAATATCTTTGGGGGGTTGCAGGTTTTTAATTATTTTAATAATTTTAAACGATGATCTAACAATGAACGTCAGTTCGTGTAAATGTGTACGCCGCCATAGTTAGATACATCAAACTTTAATTGAATTTTCAACCGAACATGGGACAACTTGAAAACTTTTTTTCAACAAGAAATTCTAAAAGTAGCATCCAGTTCGTATATGCTCGATCTTTTTATACCCTGAGCCCATTGAAAATAGGAAATCAGGGTATAATGGTTTTCTTAAAAGTATGTAACAGGCAGAAGGAGGCGTGGCGGACCCCATAAAGTATATATATTCTTGATCAGGGTGACGAGAAAAGTTGATATAGCCATGTCCGTCTGTCCGTCCGTCCGTCTGTCCTTCTGTCCGTATGTTTGAACGCGTCGATTTCCGACGGTACAAAAGCTAGAGAGTTCATTCTTTTTGTGTTAGGTCCGTATATTGCACGCGCAGTACGAGTTTGTTTCAGAAATTCGATAACTTGTATATTTGCAAAGTTATCGATAAATGCATTTATCGGGAACCAGTTATAAAATTCTAGCTAATTCATCTTTAGAGCTAGAGTCTCCGAGTCTTCTGCATATATATAGATACTAACTTATTACAATTTCGGGTTTTGTCAGATTTTGGATTCCGGTCCCCACCTCGCCCCACCACCCTCAAATGTGAAAAAATGCATTTCAAATACTAGAGACATGCAGCTTGGTTTAGCATATAGATATCATAATCATAATCTGAAGAAATCAATACGATTGTCCATCTAGAAACAGAATTATTAATCATCAAAGTTTTCTCATCAAAACCCATGCGACCCAGCAGCAAAGCAGCGAGACAGCAAGACGCTTTCAATGCTTACACACATGCATACACACATACATGCTTACAAGCGTAGATCAACGTGTGTGTGTGTTCGTGTTTTTGCATGTATAGTTTCTTACGCGTGCAGAAACGAATCGAATAATTCTTGGAATATTATTCGTTCGAAGAAGGGCTCAGGGGATTACGTAGTCGAGCAGTCTCGACTACAGCTTTCTTACTTGTTAATATTTGTATATAAGTGGCATGTTCATGCTTGAACATTTTGTCTTTGCTGCCGTTCGATGCTGTTGCTAGGTCCATTATTTGGCGATCAGCGTCTATGTGTGCGAGGGGTTTTGCATTTACAGTTTCTTATGCATGCAGAAACGAATCGAATAATTCTTGGAATATTGTTCATTCGAAGAAGGGCTCAGGGGATTTCGTAGTCGAGCAGTCTCGACTACAGTTTTCTTACTTGTTATACCCTGAACCCATTGAAAATGAGAATTCAGGGTATAATGGTTTTCTGAAAATGTATGTAACAGGCAGAAGGATAAGTCGCAGACTCAAAAAGTATATATATTCTTGATCGGCAGAAAAAAATAAGTTGATTGAGCCCTGTCCGTATGTGCGTCCGTCCATCCATCCGTCCGTCCGTATGAACGTCGAGACTTCGGAAACTACAAAAGGTAGAGAGCTGAAATTTCACATGAACACTCGTATGTTAGTTACGCAGTACGAGTTTATTTTGTTTTTTCGATAACTCATCCCATTTCCAAATTAAATTCGTTTACAATTTTTTGGTTTTTTGGGCATAACTTCTACACCGTTTTAAAATTTTATTTATTTCAATAGATATTATTTATACGCAGATACTGTAATTTTCAGATTTTGTATGCCACGTCCCCTTCGCCCCCAATTTGAACAGAAACAAGTAAGAACGTTGCAGTTAGGCGCAACTAACAGCGATATACTTTGTTCCCATAGGTGCATCTTATTTTTTAAATAAATATTTAATTAACGAAATATTTCGGCAATTAGAAAACGTACATGGCAAGCAACAAACGTTTTTCCTACACATACATATAGATTGACACATGTACACACTATACGAGTATACACAAAATTTTCTATGTATACATACAAAAGTTTGGATGCCAGAATATTCTAAGAATTGTGACTGAATTGATAATTTTTCGATCGTTACTTTAGTTTTGTCAAAAGGCGCTCTAGCAATGCCTTATTTGGTTTTAGTTAACGAAACTCAAGTCAGGGCAGTGGCGCTGGTGGTAAGCGCTATGCAAGCTATACTTAGGTGCGTGGGTTCGAATCCCGCAGAAAACTTCTTTTTCAAAAATTATTTTTTTTTATTTTTTATACTTTGTTCCCGAAGGGGAAAAAGTATATTGGGTTTGTGCAATGTCCGTCTTGCTGTCCGTCCGTCTGTCCGTCTGTCCGTCTGTCCGTCTGTCCGTCCGTCCGTCTGTCCGTCTGTCCGTCTGTCCGTATGAACGCAATATTTTTCGGCGCTATTAGAGCTAGAGACTTGAAATTTTAAACATATACTCATATATGTTCCCGAATTATAAAGTGTAAAAATTTTCCCGATCCGCCCACTAGGGGCGTGGCAAATCGGAAAACTCTTCCGCCCATAGTTAAGTTATCATACTAGATGATGAGCTAGAGAGTTGCAATTTGAAATGTATACTCGGGGTGACAACCCAAGTTCAAAAAGCTATGGCGGATATATCTACGCCCATTGGGGGCGTGGCAAATCGGGAAATACGTATCTTCTACACCGTTAAAGCTAGAACGCTGAAATTTTGCATGTGAATTAATGTTATGATTCTAAGAAGATCGATCAAAAAGTTTTATGTCTACGCCCATTGGGGGCGTGGCAAATCGGACCTGAATATATAGTGATTTTTCAAATTGTGCTATATTTTGAACACTATTGACACTAGAGACTTGAAATTTTGCATGTATACTCGGGTTGACAACCCAAGACTAATAAGCTATGGTAGATATATCTACGCCCACAAGGGGCGTGGCAAACCGCAAAAGTTTATATCTCCTACAGTTTTAGAGCTAGAAGCTTGAAAATTGGATGGTTGAGTTACTAATGTTCTCCTCTATCGATCCCCCAAAAATAATTTTTCAGCCTCTTTGGGGGCGTGGCATATCGAAAAATACCCTGTAATTTTCGCATTTTTGGAATGTAAGCAACCAAATTTTGCAGGCATGTTAGCCTCGGCCCTTTCTAAGAACTGCGTCTACGCCGCCTGGGGGCGTGGCAAATCGGCAAAGAAGTTTGTTGTGGCCAACTGCATAATTCATGCATACAATAGCTTAGTAGCAATTGCAAAGATGGCAAAAAGCATTTTAACATAAATATAATAATATTAATGAATTTTAAAAATAAAATTCATGTTTTTTATTAATAAATAAAAAGTTTCCAGCGGGATTCGAACCTGGGTCTTTTGAAAACAACATGTAATCGTTAGCTAAACCAAAATAAATTCACAGCTGAGCAGCTGACCAGCTGATCAGCAGTTTGTGACGACACAAAACAATACAATCGCAATTCTTGCAAGATGTATACACTTTTGGATGTGTATACACGTACACATGCATACATACATATATGCATGCATAGAAAAACTGCCTGCCACACAGCGTCGCAAATCGGAAAGCATAAAGCAGTTTTAGTTTTTACTTAAATGCACAATTCATATGCGTATGTTTATAAATGATTATCAATTGGCAGCAAGCATTTTATAATAAATATACAAATATTAAAAAAATAAAAAATAAATAATTTTTGAAAAAAAGTTTTCTGCGGGATTCGAACCCACGCACCTAAGTATAGCTTGCATAGTGCTTACCACCAGCGCCACTGCCCTGTCATGGATTTTGTTAACTAAAACCAAATAAGGCATTGCTAGAGCGCCTTTTGACAAAACTAAAGTAACGATCGAAAAATTCCCAATTCAGTCACAATTCTTAGAATATTCTGGCATGCAAACTTTTGTATGTATACATAGAAAATTGTGTGTATACTCGTATAGTGTGTACATGTGTAAATCTATATGTATGTGTAGGAAAAATGTTTGTTGCTTGCCATGTACGTTTTCTAATTGCCGAAATATTTCGTTAATTAAATGTTTATTAAATAAATAAGATGCACCTATGGGAACAAAGTATATCGCTGTTAGTTGCGCCTAACTGCAACGTTCTTACTTGTTTAATATTTGTATATTTATTATAAAATGGTTGCTGCCAATAGATAATCATTTATAAACATACGCATATGAATTGTGCATTTAAGTAAAACCTAAAACTGCTTTATGCTTTCCGATTTGCGACGCTGTGTGGCAGACATATTGCAAGAATTGCGATTGTATTGTTTTGTGACGTCACAAGCTGCTGATCAGCTGGTCAGCTGATCAGCTGTGAATTTATTTAGGTTTAGCTAACGATTACATGTTGTTTTCAAAAGACCCAGGTTCGAATCCTGCTGGAAACTTTTTATTTATTAATCAAAAACTTATGAATTTTATTTTTTAAATTCATTAATATTATTATATTTATGTTAAAATGCTTTTTGCCATCTTAGCAATTGCTACTAAGCTATTGTATGCATGAATTATGCAGTTGGCCACAACAAACTTCTTTGCCGATTTGCCACGCCCCCAGGCGGCGTAGACGCATAATTTTTTGCCAGTTCTTAGAAAGGGCCGAGGCTAACATGCCTGCAAAATTTGGTTGCTTACATTCCAAAAATGCGAAAATTACAGGGTATTTTTCGATATGCCACGCCCCCAAAGAGGCTGAAAAATTATTTTTGGGGGATCGATAGAGGAGAACATTAGTAACTCAACCATCCAATTTTCAAGCTTCTAGCTCTAAAACTGTAGGAGATATAAACTTTTGCGGTTTGCCACGCCCCCTGTGGGCGTAGATATATCTACCATAGCTTATTAGTCTTGGGTTGTCAACCCGAGTATACATGCAAAATTTCAAGTCTCTAGTGTCAATAGTGTTCAAAATATAGCACAATTTGAAAAATCACTATATATTCAGGTCCGATTTGCCACGCCCCCAATGGGCGTAGACATTTTACTTTTTGATCGATCTTCTTAGAATCATAACATTAACTCACATGCAAAATTTCAGCGTTCTAGCTTTAACGGTGTAGAAGATACGTATTTCCCGATTTGCCACGCCCCCAATGGGCGTAGATATATCCGCCATAGCTTTTTGAACTTGGGTTGTCACCCCGAGTATACATTTCAAATTGCAACTCTCTAGCTCATCATCTAGTATGATAACTTAACTATGGGCGGAAGAGTTTTCCGATTTGCCACGCCCCTAGTGGGCGGATCGGGAAAATTTTTACACTTTATAATTCGGGAACATATATGAGTATATGTTTAAAATTTCAAGTCTCTTGCTCTAATAGCGCCGAAAAATATTGCGTTCATACGGACAGACGGACAGACGGACGGACAGCAAGACGGACATTGCACAAACCCAATATACTTTTTCCACTTCGGGAACAAAGTATAAAAACGCATTTCAAATACTAGAGACTTGCAATTTGGCACACATTTAGATACTCTAAATTTACTCTGAAAATTTCATGAAGATCGTCCATCTAGAAACGGATTTATGAGCGTCCAAAGTTCAGCCTAACCCACCCCCAAGCTAAGGCAGCAACCGAGCGGTTAGCAGAGCGCGCATTCATACGTGCGTATCACTTTTTTTGCAGGATTCAGGGTATCTCGTAGTCGAGCCGTCTGGAGTAGAGATTTCTTACTTGTTAATTTTAGCTTGTTAATTTTAGCTTGTGAAATATTCACCATTTCACATTGACTAATTACAGACTTTATTCCCAAAGGGTAGGAGCTCATGGATTTCTAATTTCCTTACTGCAAATTCATAACTTGATGATCAAGTGTCCCAAACACGCCAACCTTTTTCTGGAAAAACTTGAGGCTCATCGCTATCTCCTTATTCAACACCACCATTCGTTGCTCCAATGCAGGAGACCCGGCTTCCTCTTTCTTTCCAAGTTCAAACATATTAACTTCCGGCGGATACTCTCTAAGCATCCACCTCCAGCTGCTCCAGATCCTCGGCGTAGTACATTTTTGAAGGTGCTCATCCATGTTTTCGAGGGGTGGCAAATCGGCAAAGAATTTTTGTAGCGCCACACTGCATAATTCATGCATACAAATAACTTTGTAATAATTGTTAAGATTACAGAAAGCATTTTATTATAAACATAAAACAAATAATAAGGCTCTAGTCGTGACGGCTCGACTACGAGATACCCTAAATCCTGCAAAAAAAGACAAGTAAGAAGGCTCTAGTCGAGACGGCTACGAAATTCCCTGAGCTCTGTAGAGGCGCTCTGCTACCAGCGCATTTGCTGCCGTGACTTGTGGGTGGGTTGCGCTATACTTTGGACACTTAACTCTTTTTTTAGATGGACCATCTTCATGAAACTTCCAAAATATATTTATAGCATCCATTTGGTAAATTACAAGTCTCTAGAACGAAATTAAAAGCGTTTTTTTATACCCTGAGCCCATTGAAAATGGGAAATCAGGATATAGTGGTTTTGTAAAATGTATGTAACAGGCAGAAGGAGGCGTGGCAGACACCATAAAGTATATATATTCTTGATCAGGGTGACGAGAAAAGTTGATATAGCCATGTCCGTCGGTCCATGCGTCAGTTCGTCCGTCCGTATGTATGAGCGCGTCGTTTTCCGAAGATATAAGAGCTAGAGAGTTCATTCATTCATTCTTTTTGTGTTACGTCCGTATATTGCGCGCGCAGTACGAGTTTGTTTCAGAAATTCGATAACTTGTATATTTGCAAAGTTATCGATAAATCACTTTATCACGAACCAGCTATAAAATTATATCTAATTCATCTTTCGAGTTAGAGTCTCCAAGCCTTTTGCATATGTTTACATATATACATGCCTACAAGCGTAGATCAGATCTATGTGTGCGCGTGGTTTTGCATTTACAGTTTCTTATGAGTGCAGAAACGAATCGAATAATTCTTGGAATATTATTCGTTCGAGGAAGGGCTCAGAGGATTTCGTAGTCGATCAGTTTCGACTACAGCTTTCATACTTGTTTCTTATACCCTGATGAGCCCATTGAAAATGGAAAATCTGTCCGTATGTTTGAACGCGTCGATTTCCGAAGATACAAAAGTTAGAGAGTTCATTCTTTTTGTGTTAGGTCCGTATATTCGATAACTAGTATATTTGCAAACGAATTTATCGGGAACCAGTTATCAAATTCTAGCTAATTCATCTTTAGAGTTAGAGTCTCCAAATCTTCTGCATATACAGTCGAGTCTCGATAATTCGTACCCCGCTAAATCGAAAACCTCAATATTTCGTAAGAAACTGCTGGTCCCTTGAAAAAACTTCGTTAATTCGTAAAAATCCCATACATTTTGGTCCCCTTGTTAATTCGTAATTTTTCTGCATGCTCGGCCATGATCTTGCCTCTTATGATTCGTTTCGAAACCTCTTATAATTCATATTTGCGTTTCGTAACCTCTTGTGATTCGTAATTCTTGATTTTGTTGGAAGTTAAACTACTGTTAGGTTTGCCAGACTATATTATGCATGGCGGCTTTTTGTCGCTTCATGTGCGAAATTTCGTTGTTCTCTCATTGGATTTACATTAGTTTGTTTATTTTATTTGAAGCGTGAAGACGATTCGTAAAAATGTCAAGCAAACGTTCTCAAAGCGTTTTTTTTTTGTTTTTTCATATCATTTAATAAACTGGGTAAACAACAAAGTATAAAAATAATTATGAAGAACATGAAACAATACAAAATACAACAAAATTACAAGCTTTGTTAAATCTTAATTTTTCCTTAATATGATTTTGTTTATGTTTAATTTTGTTTTTAAATACATAATATTGAATTGAAGGTGTATTTCATTTATTTTTAATAAGCTAAAATTTTTGAAACGACGTGAAATTTAAAAACCCTTTCAATTCGTATTTTGATTTTTTACACATCTTTAAATGGAAACCCCGGTAAATTGAAAACCTCTGTAATTCGTAAAAAATGCGGTTCCCTTCTTCTTTACGCACGTATGGGGTTGGGCTGAACTTTGGACGCTTATAACTCCATTTCTAGATGGATGACCTTCATGAAATTCAGACTATATTAAGAGCATCCAAATGTGTCGATATACCAAATTGCAAGTCTCTAGTATTTGAAATGCGTTTTTTTTTTTTCAACATGGTGGGGAGAGGGGCTAGGCATGAAAAATCTGAAAATATAAAATCTGCGTATCCATAATATCTATCTAAATATAGAAGCTAGAAGTCTCTAGCTGAAACGGTGTAGAAGTTATGCTCAAAAAACGTATTGGAGGCATTGGATGGCATGCACCCTTCCCAAAATCTGAAATTACAAAATCTACGTATCTACAATATCTATCTAAATATATAAATTCGAGTATCTAGCTCATACGATGTAGAAGGTTTGCTGACAAAATATAAGAAAAACGAACTTTCGATTTTTTATCGATACTTTGGAAATGGGATGAGTTATCGAAAAAACAAAATAAACTCACACTTCGTAACATACGAGTATTCATGTGAAATTTCTGCTCTCTAGCTTGTCCACCCCTGTACACATTTCAATGCTATTATTACGTTCTGGACGTTTCATGAAGATCGTCCAAAATATAGCCCAACCCACCTCAACCCACTGCATCAACTATAAACTATATTATGCGCATAAATCAGTATTAGTGTTTTTGAGAGTTCGGGGGATATCGTATCTTACGTATTATACTATTTTCATTCACTCACATACTATAATTGATACTGCTTATTTAAAAACAAAAATATACATAAAAATCCTTGATAATATCTTTGACCGTTATATCCAATGAGAGTACCATTGTATTTAATTTATAATACAGATATATTATTTCGAATATATTTTGTATTAACAGGCACTTGAATTCAGAGCATGCATTAGATGATAGATCAACAGCCCAAGCTAGGGTGCAAATGCAGGTAGTTTCTCAATTGGAAAGTCACCTGCAAAAAGAGAGAGATCGATTACAGGCAATGATGCATCATTTATATTTATCAAAACAGCTATTGTCGCCCTCGAAAGCCGATCGAAAGGTATGTTTATTGAATTTAAAAATACATTTTTAAATCAGTAGTATTTTATACCCTGGAACCCAACGATAATAGGAATTTATTGTAAAATAGATTTGTGAAAATATATGTATCAGACAAAAAAGAGGTTTGGCAGATCCCAAAAAGTATATGTGTATATAGATACTAATTTATTACAATTTCGGTTTTTGTCAGATTTTGGATTCGGGTCCCCAATTCCCCAATTATTAATCAATTAAGTTATGGCAGCAAACCCACGCGGCACAACAACAAGCCGCCTGCAATGCTTACACACATACAAGCGTACAAACGTAGATCAGCGTGTGTGTGTGCGCGTGATTTTACATGTATAGTTTGTTACGTGTGAAGAATCGAAACGAATCATTCTTGGAATATTATTGGTTAAATGAAGGGCTCAAGGGATTTCGTAGTCGAACAGTCTCGACTATTGTCAAATTGCCAAATTTCAAGTCTCTAGTACTTGAAATTAGTTTTTTGCAAATTGTGGGCGAGGGGGGCGTGGCATCAAAAATCTGAAAATTAAAAAAATATCTGCGTTGTAGTATGTTTAATAACATAATAATAATACCCGACGCAATGTAGAGTATTCTACATATAAATGCGTCATATGCTCAGTGCATGATAGTGTATACTACATGTGCACATAGTGACACTTTGTCGCTATGCATAAATATACATATCGAGCATAATAATTGAAATACGATCAGCCACTTATATGTGACTGACCGGCAGCGTGAGATATGCCGCGTCTGCATTTTGCCGCATGCCTAAAGTACATGCCGTATGTATATGCCCTATGCATATACATACATATATAAGCATACTACGCTCTCCCGCTCTGTCGCTGCACTCAGCGGCAGAACTCTTTATATACAAATAATGTAATTAGCCTAAGACGATATATTCTTCAAAATAAAGAAACATTAATAATTTGACCACAAGACAGAGCTGAGGCTCGTGAACAATTTTTAAAATTATTACATGGCGACCGTGACAAGTGTCACGAACATGTGAAGTGAATTAAAAAAAAAAAAAGTAATCAAAAACCTAAGAACAACAGAAGAACAACTCCTCGGGCACGGCGACTGGAGCGCCTCGCGTTGCCGCTACCGTGCCCGAGGGCTAGATCCACTGGCTACCATACCCGTCAAATAACCGTAATTTTGTCAACAATAATACACAGACGTAAGCAGAGTGTACATCCGACAAGCAACAAGAGGTGCAATATATACGATGTCTGGAATTGCAATAACACGTTTGGGCGAGGAGCGCAAGGCTTGATGAAAAGATCATCCATTGTAAAGTTTAAAAAAAAAAAATGTGAAATAAACACACGTGAACCTCATGATCTAGGAGTGCAGTATTCCCGGCAAGAGATCGACATAAGAAAAATTTGTAGAAAACATCAGACGAGAACAACGGAAAATATAAAAAATCGGTATGAATATGAGAAACGCGTACGTGCTCTGACGCGTGCCAGGGCTGCCACCGAAGACACGAAGACAAAGAAGACCAGCGCCGGCGCCCCAACAGCCTGTGCGACCAGCACCGGCCCCGCCAGCGCAACAAGCTGTGCCAAAGGATCCGACAGTGCTACAATGAGCACACAACGTGGATCCGACAACGCTACATAGAGCGTACAACATAATATATATAAAATAGATATAATAAATAAGATTTAATTATAAATTTAACCATAAAAACCTTTGTTAAACTGAGCGGAACCTTTTCTGCCCGGTCTAGCGTATGGCCCGTAAAGCCATACAAATATTAGCCAGGAAGATCACTACGTTGATCGCATAGGAAAAAATAATCAAAAAACATTGAATTAAAAATAAGAAAAAAAAATTTTTTTTAATATCATTACAAAAATGGACATACAGTTTTAATATAGAGAAGTATAAACAGAAAGAATTCAATTTAAAATTTCCGTTTGAGAAAACACTTTAATTCCCAATAAAAAAAAATGTTAATGCCTTTTCAACGAGCAATGGCTCATATCGCCTCACGCGATTACCTTTTGGTACCTTTTATGCATGAAGTGACATTCCTAAGTCACAAATGCACAGATCAAGGAATATTAACAATAATTATCCTGTCCCTACAGACGCAGACAGCGCTAGGAGATTGGTTACATTTTGTATTATTATAGACGCTTTAAACAAAATTTCGCCGAACATTCCCGGCACATAATCTGATTATGTAAACAGAATGTTCCATTTGAATAGACAGAGGAATGCGAAAAAGCATTCCAATTCCTGATAGATAATTTTGTGGCAGACGCCACATCCCGGATTACAATATCCGACCTAAAAGACATGTATATTAAAGTCATGACAAGTAAACAGAAAAACTCCTGCGCAAGAAAAGTTCAAGTAGATTTGCCTAAGCAAACTCTTGACAAAGCTTCTAAGCCCAACGTATACGAAGTCATTTCAATGACGAGGTACGGAAATTAATAATCTTGCATATCGATAATTATACATGCTTCTAGAAGCATGGAAAGAAGATAATCGCAAGAATTGATGTTAGCGGTTTATACTCCAATGGAATTCTCGACTTAGGTCAGTTTTTCCAAAGGCTTGATTGGCAAGCCGGTGTATCTAAATTAGCCAACACAAAGTGGCACCGTGCAAAAAGATCTTTGAATTAGTTCAATAGATACTTTTAAAATGGGCAATAAAATAATAAAATTATTAAGAGTAGCGCTACTCAAGCCGGTGACCCTCATCCAAGATGATGAAGAAAAGAAGCAAAACTGTTTACACCCCATGATGATCATATTTAAGGAGGTCATACAGGCATAAATAAAACATTGGCCACTATTGGAAAAAATATGACACGTCATATCAAAAAGTACAATAAGAAATGTCTAAAATGCCTAAAATCAAAATAACAGCATGAATAAAGACCCCAATAACAATAAAAGCTATATGGAATCTTTCATTCTGAAGTACGGTCCAATGAAGACGTTCATTACGGACATGGAAACAGAATATAAGAATTCCGTTATAAATGACTTGTGCAAATATTTAAAATAGACAATATAAAGTCTACTGCACACCATCATCAGACCTTAGAACTAGAGAAAAGTCGCAGAAAATTTAATGAATATGTTCGTTCATACATTTCTGCGCACAAAACTGATTGTAACGTTTGGATACAATATTTCAAGTAATGTATCAACACAACAACAATATTGTCCATATGAACTCGTATTTGGAAAATTACCAAATATTTTCATACACTTTAACAAAAAAAAAAAAAAAAAAAATTTTTAATAAACCAAGAAGGTTAAACAAAACAAAATTTAAATAATAACATACAATTTATCAATGAGCACAAATGCTCGATTAAAAACACAATAAGTACATAAAGATAGCTTAAAAGAATTTTATATCTGAAAGAATGCATGAATAGGACTGATCAACCTTTTCAAGTAAAAACAAAACTTTTTTCTTCTCATACAAATAAATAAATAAACAAAATAATATATATTTAGAAAATAACACAAAAAAAAAAACGTTAGTTTACAATAAGAAACAAAAATTAATATTAATTTCTTTAAAATCAACACTAAAATAAAATGACTACATATATTACGTCATTTCTTTAAAAAGGGGAGGTGTAGTATGTTTAATAACATAATAATAATACCCGACGCAATGTAGAGTATTCTACATATAAATGCGTCATATGCTCAGTGCATGATAGTGTATACTACATGTGCACATAGTGACACTTTGTCGCTATGCATAAATATACATATCGAGCATAATAATTGAAATACGATCAGCCACTTATATGTGACTGACCGGCAGCGTGAGATATGCCGCGTCTGCATTTTGCCGCATGCCTAAAGTACATGCCGTATGTATATGCCCTATGCATTACATACATATATAAGCATACTACGCTCTCCCGCTCTGTCGCTGCACTCAGCGGCAGAACTCTTTATATACAAATAATGTAATTAGCCTAAGACGATATATTCTTCAAAATAAAGAAACATTAATAATTTGACCACAAGACAGAGCTGAGGCTCGTGAACAATTTTTAAAATTATTACAGCGTATCCATAATATCTATCAACTGTAAAGAAGTTACTTTGATTGGGGTACAAATCTCAGTCTCCCCAGGGTAATTTACAAGAAATTTGCAATTGCCGGAACCACGGGATTAGAGGAATAACAGACTAGAGGGAACGGTTGAGTCAGCGATGAGGGCAGCAGAAGACGGCGGCCTGGAAACACCAAAGGCACGCGCGTTGCTGGCCGCCAGGCCTCACTCAGGCGTATATCGCTTGGAGGGAAGGTTTGGCGGCGTCTACCGATCATCGATGGAACCAGCGTGAAGTGCGAGAGCTTCCGGTTTCAGCTCTGGTGTATAACACTCGGAGGCTGGAACACCGTACTCGCCAGCAGCTGTGACGGCCCAGCTGGTTACCACTTGGCTCCAACTCTGGTGTATCACGCTCGGAGCAGGATCACGTGGCGCCCGCGGCGTGCCATTGCGATGCCTAGAAACATGGACAAACACTAACAGGCAATAGCACAGCTCACTGGTTGCCACGTGAATCCAGCTCTGGCGTATAACGCTCGGAGCAGGATCACGCGGCGTCCGTGGCGGGCTATTCTTACACCTGAAAACACTGACAATACTAACAGGCAATAGCACAACCCACTGATTCCCACGTGGATCCAGGTCTGGCGTATAACGCTCGGAGCAGAACCACGTGGTGGCCCCTCTGTGTTATTGCGAGACACCCGGACACAATTCACGACACATTGTTCACTCTTAGCTAACTTTCTTTATTTTCTTTGCACTATTATTAAACTATTCCTAACACGGCACTTATTTCCAATGTTTACCGGCGATCTGCAGGCGCCGGCGGCATTGCTCTAATGCGTGGGTCAGCTTTGAACAATATCCGTGCGTGTGCTTCCGAGGTCAGAAGATAATTAAATGCAGCGCCCACGCGCATGCATACGGGTGCGCATGAGCTTTCGCCTCTGCCCGGCCGAGCGTCAGTGCGTGCCTACGCTATGTAGCGTGGGAGCATTCGGCTTGGCACGTGGCTATGCGCTCTTAAGGCGTCGTTGCATGCTTGTTCTGAGCGCAGCTTAGCGCTGCGCCGCTTGCTTGCTCTGAGCGCGGCTGTGCTCTCTTAGCGCTGCGCGCTCTGTCCATTTTGTCTTTGCTATTGTTGTTCGTTTTGTGTTAGAGAGTCGAAATGAAAACACTCCACATTTACCGAATTCAAAAACTGAACTCTTCCCTTTGTGAGATCAAAAATTGAACTCTACTCCGCGAGTCCAAAAATTGAACTGTTTATTTCTTAAAATCCTAGTGCTTATATACCTTAAAAATACTTCCAGGCACTGGATGGCTACAATTAATTTTATGAGCCCATTAAAAATGGGAAATCAGGGTATAATGGTTTTGTTAAAAGTATGTAACAGGCAGAAGGAGGCGTGTCAGACCCCATAAAGTATATATATTCTTGATCAGGGTGACGAGTAAAGTTGATATAGCCATGTCCGTCTGTCTGTCCGTCCGTCTGTCCGTATGTTTGAACGCGTCGATTTCCGAAGATACAAAAGCTAGAGATTCATTCATTCATTCTTTTTGTGTTAGGTCCGTATATTGCACGCGCAGTAGGAGTTTGTTTCAGAAATTCGATAACTTGTATATTTGCAAAGCTATCGAAAAAAAACAATGATCGACAATCAGTTATAAAATTCTAGCTAATTCATCTTTAGAGTTAGAGTCTCCGAGTCTTCTCCATATATATAGATACTAATTTAATACAATTTCGGTTTTTGTCAGATTTTGGATTCCGGTCCCCACCTCGCCCCACCACCCTCAAATGTGAAAAATTGCATTTCAAATACTAGAGACATGCAGCTTGGTTTAGCATATAGATATCATAATCATAATCTGAAGAAATCAATACGATTGTCCATCTAGAAACAGAATTATTAATCATCAAAGTTTTCTCATCAAAACCCATGCGACCCAGCAGCAAAGCAGCGAGACAGCAAGACGCTTTCAATGCTTACACACATGCATACACACATACATGCCTACAAGCGTAGATCAGCGTCTATGAATGCGCGTGGTTTTGCATGTACAGTTTCTTATGCGTGCAGAAACGAATCGAATAATTCTTGGAATATTATTCGTTCGAAGAAGGGCTCAGGGGATTACGTAGTCGAGCAGTCTCGACTACAGCTTTCTTACTTGTTAATATTTGTATATAAGTGGCATGTTCATGCTTGAACATTTTGTCTTTGCTGCCGTTCGATGCTGTTGCTAGGTCCATTATTTGGCGAGTAATGCAGCCTGTACCGCGGATGATCGCCGGTAGAATTCTTTCCATTGTCTTTTGTCCCATTCGTTCGGTCGTTGCGTTTGTCTGTCTGTTGCTGAGCTACTGTTTGTCGCCGTTCACCGATCTCTCGCTACCCTGTAATATAAATGTTATGCTATTCTTTACCCATTGTACTATGTATTTATTTATTAATTATATCGGGAATACTGATGTTGAAAAGAATGTGAATCTTCATTGTGCATTGAGCTTAGACTAATACAGTGTACCTTAGCTACCCTTAAACTACTCCTGTGTCCTGGTCCTGCTTCTTTTCGTCAACGGATAGCTCGTGGTACTCCTTCAAATCGGCCACGTTGGCCGTGCGTCGTTGTCGCTCTCGTTGTGACGTTGTGGGCGCATGATGCTCGTCGTGGACCGTGTTCCGTGTCATTATGCCCAGAAATGATGACGCTCATGACGTTATGATTGTACGTAGTACAATCTGTTGCGTGGGAGTGTCCCACGACGTTAAAATTACCTTGCCGTTACGTTGCAATGTCCCACGACGCTATGATTATCCGGTAAAATATCCTATGTTATTACGCTGAAATCCCACGACTATATGATGATACGTTGATATATCCTCCGCTTGTACGTTTAAATATCCTACGACACTGTTACTATTCGTTGAGATATCCTTCGTTGCTACTTTGAAATCCCGCGACGATATGATGATACGTTAAAATATCCTCCGTTGCTACTTTAATGCCCCACGCCGATATGTTAAAATGATGAAATATCCCACACCGATATGTTAAAACGGTGTAATGTACCACGCCGGTGTGTCACAACGATGTATTATCCCACGCCGATGTGTCAAAACGATGAATTGTCCCACGCCGATACGTTAAAATGACTAAATGTCCCACGTTGAAATGTTAAAACGATTAAATATCCCACTCGGATATGTTAAAACGATTAAATATCCTACTCCGATATTTTAAAACAATGTAATGTCCCACCCCGCTATACTAAAACGATGAAATATCCCACGCCGGTGTGTTAAAACGATGAAATATCCCACGTCGGTATACTAAAACGATGGAAAAAAATGCCACGCCGGTATGTTAAACGATGTAATATCCCACGCCGATATGTTAAAACGATGAAATGACCCACGCCGATATATATTTAAACTATGAAATGTCCCACGTCGATACGTTAAAACAATGAACTGTGGACCGAGATTTGTACGCGTCGAGAGTTGGTATACCAATGCCGATGTCACCACGCATAAGCGTGGACTCAGATTTACATGCGTCGAGAGCTGGTCTACGAATGCCACCATGAATAAGCGTAGACTCAGATGTGCACGCGTCGCGAGCCGGTCTACGAATGCCACCACGAATAAGCATGGACTCAGATGTGCACTCTCCGAGAGCCGGTATACGAATGCCACCACGAATAAGCGTGGACTCAGATGTGTACGCGTCGAGAGCCGGTATATGAATGCCCTGCGCTTTGATCGCTTTCGCCTTATATGCCTCGCCTCGTTGGTGCCTACGATGCCGACACCACCCGAGCTCGGCCTAGGCTACTCAGTCTCTCTTTCGCTCTCTGCCTCTTGGCTAGCTGTGCCGATTCGCGAAACTTCTGCCCACGTGGTTTTCTACTATTCTGCGATCATTTTAATTTCCTAACCATATTGCTGATACCTCTTTCCATAGCGGGTTTCAATCTGGAAAGATACCACTCTCTTTGATCCCGGGTCAGTGCTCGGGCGCCACTTGTAAAAAAGTTACTTTGGCTGGGGTACAACTATCAATATCCCCAGGGTCATTTACAAGAAATATGTAATTTCCGGAACCCCGGGATGAGAGGAATAACTGGCTAGGGGGAACGGTCGGTAGGAAATGGGTCAGCGATGACGGGAGCAGCAGACGGCGGCCTGGAAACGCCAAAGGAACGCGAGCCGCTGGCCGCCCAAGCCTCACTCAGGTGTATATCACTCGGATGTCATCGGTGGAACCAGCGTGAAGTGCGAGAACTTACGGGTCTAGCTCTGGTGTATAACAATCGGAGGCTGGAACACCGTACTCGCCGGCAGTTGTGACGGCTCAGCTGGTTACCACTTGGATCCGAATTCTCGACGTTCATATGGACGGACGGACGGACAGGCTGCCAGACGGACAGGGCTAGATCAACTTATATTTTTATGCTGATCAAGAATATATATATACTTTATGGGGTCTGTCACGCCTTCTTCTGCCTGTTACATACATTTAACAAATCCATTATACCCTGAACCTAAATATACAATGATTGTTCAAATTGTGCTATATTTGAACACTTTGACACAAGAGACTTGAAATTTGGCATGTATACTCGGGTTAACAACCAAAGATCAATAAGCTATGGTAGATATATCTACGGCCACAGGGGGCGTGGGAACCGCAAAAGTTTATAGTTTTACAGGTTTAGAGCTAGAAGCTTTAAAATTGGATGGTTCAGCTACTAATGTCCTCCTCTACCGATGATGAATAAGTTCACTGCTATTAACTCACAATTCAATCGCAATTCTTAGAATACTATAGCATGCAGCCTTTTGTGTGTAAGCATAGAAAATCGTTTGTTGCTTCCCATGTACGTTTGCTAGTTGCCGAAATATTTCGTTTATTAAATAAATAAACGGCACCTTTGGGAACAGAGTCTCTCGAAATTAGTTGCGTTTAACTGCAACGCTCTTACATGTTATTTTATTTATTTAAAAGAATATTGACAAAACGTGAGTCAACTAAAACTATAATTTAATAACCTACAAAAAGTGCAATAAAATTATTACAATTGTATCACCAACCCAATAGGGGTGTTTTATTTGCCAGTCCGTGAGCTATGCCTCAATTCACAGCCAAATATGATCAGTAATACTATTGAAAAATATGAAAATAGTAGATTAAAAGAGATTAAATATAATTAATATAATTACAATTATAATAATACTTAAGATAAAAATTAGTAAAGAAAAAGTATTACTCTCCGAGAGCCGGTATACGAATGCCACCACGAATAAGCGTGGACTCAGATGTGTACGCGTCGAGAGCCGGTATATGAATGCCCTGCGCTTTGATCGCTTTCGCCTTATATGCCTCGCCTCGTTGGTGCCTACGATGCCGACACCACCCGAGCTCGGCCTAGGCTACTCAGTCTCTCTTTCGCTCTTTGCCTCTTGGCTAGCTGTGCCGATTCGCGAAACTTCTGCCCACGTGGTTTTCTACTATTCTGCGATCATTTTAATTTCCTAACCATATTGCTGATACCTCTTTCCATAGCGGGTTTCAATCTGGAAAGATACCACTCTCTTTGATCCCGGGTCAGTGCTCGGGCGCCACTTGTAAAAAAGTTACTTTGGCTGGGGTACAACTATCAATATCCCCAGGGTCATTTACAAGAAATATGTAATTTCCGGAACCCCGGGATGAGAGGAATAACTGGCTAGGGGGAACGGTCGGTAGGAAATGGGTCAGCGATGACGGGAGCAGCAGACGGCGGCCTGGAAACGCCAAAGGAACGCGAGCCGCTGGCCGCCCAAGCCTCACTCAGGTGTATATCACTCGGATGTCATCGGTGGAACCAGCGTGAAGTGCGAGAACTTACGGGTCTAGCTCTGGTGTATAACAATCGGAGGCTGGAACACCGTACTCGCCGGCAGTTGTGACGGCTCAGCTGGTTACCACTTGGATCCGAATTCTCGACGTTCATATGGACGGACGGACGGACAGGCTGCCAGACGGACAGGGCTAGATCAACTTATATTTTTATGCTGATCAAGAATATATATATACTTTATGGGGTCTGTCACGCCTTCTTCTGCCTGTTACATACATTTAACAAATCCATTATACCCTGAACCTAAATATACAATGATTGTTCAAATTGTGCTATATTTTGAACACTTTGACACAAGAGACTTGAAATTTGGCATGTATACTCGGGTTAACAACCAAAGATCAATAAGCTATGGTAGATATATCTACGGCCACAGGGGGCGTGGGAACCGCAAAAGTTTATAGTTTTACAGGTTTAGAGCTAGAAGCTTTAAAATTGGATGGTTCAGCTACTAATGTCCTCCTCTACCGATGATGAATAAGTTCACTGCTATTAACTCACAATTCAATCGCAATTCTTAGAATACTATAGCATGCAGCCTTTTGTGTGTAAGCATAGAAAATCGTTTGTTGCTTCCCATGTACGTTTGCTAGTTGCCGAAATATTTCGTTTATTAAATAAATAAACGGCACCTTTGGGAACAGAGTCTCTCGAAATTAGTTGCGTTTAACTGCAACGCTCTTACATGTTATTTTATTTATTTAAAAGAATATTGACAAAACGTGAGTCAACTAAAACTATAATTTAATAACCTACAAAAAGTGCAATAAAATTATTACAATTGTATCACCAACCCAATAGGGGTGTTTTATTTGCCAGTCCGTGAGCTATGCCTCAATTCACAGCCAAATATGATCAGTAATACTATTGAAAAATATGAAAATAGTAGATTAAAAGAGATTAAATATAATTAATATAATTACAATTATAATAATACTTAAGATAAAAATTAGTAAAGAAAAAGTATTAAACAAGTATTGCAAAATAGTTAAAGGATAGTAAAAGAATAAAAAAATAATAAAAATAAGAGTAAAAGAAGAGCAGAACTTATGCATAGGCACTGCGAGTGATTTCCCTAAGATAAGGATTTTATTTTAGGAAGAGAGAGAGCTCTAAAAAAGATACGTGATAATGTTTATTAAAAAAATTAACACATAGCACATGAAACACACTATGCAAAGAATACCCGGGGTGCACACAGGTAAATGTAGAGGACGATAGTTTCTAGTTGTTCGGGACGAAACCGAAAAGTTAAGACGCATCAACAGAAAGGACGACTCAATGAAGATCAATTTATGCAGAAAAACAATTCCTGAAATTGTTCTGCGATTGATTGATGATGGTAGATAAATGAGCTGAAGCCTACTATAGTAAGACGGTAATCGTAAATTACTGTCCCAGTTAAGATCCCTTAATGCAAAGAGAAGAAACTGTTTTTGGACCGATTCAATACGATCCTGATACAGTTTATGTTCCGGAGAGCAAACAGCTGAGCAATACTCTAAGATAGGGCGCACAAGCGAAATTAATTGGTAATAAAAGGATCATTAAATTCTTTAGACCAACGTTTAATAAAACCAAACACTCTTTTAGCTTCATTTATGATGGTAGAAATATGAAGATTGAAATTGAATTTACAGTCAAAGAGAACACCAAGATCTTTGGCTGTAAAGATGCGTTGTAAGGAAATGTTCCTAATTTTATAGTCAACAATATGAGGAATGGAACGACTGAAAGTCATAGTCATACACTTTGAGCAATTTATGTGCAACTGGTTCACCACATACCAAGATTGAAATGCATTAAGGTCATCTTGAAGGTGTAGATGCCCATTTGCACTGGAGTATGGAAGGCAAAGTTTTAAATCATCCGTATACATAAATATGTGGGAGTAAGAGATACAATTAGGAAGATCATTTATAAAGAGTAAGAAGAGTAATCATCCCAAATGGTTACCCTGAGGTACACCAGACAAAACAAAGATAAGTTTAGAAATAGCTGTTCTCAGCAAGACTCTATCGGTTCTACCCTTTAAATAGGATGAAATCCAGCACACAAGTTTAGGGGAAAATGCTAAGCGTTCAAGCTTTAGAATTAGAATCTGGTGATGAACTGAGTCAAATGCTTTACTGAAGTTAGTATAATTAACATCAGTTTGCATTTTTTTAGAAAAGCTGTCATTGACAAGCGAAGTAAATTCGAGTAAATTAGAGGGCGTTTATCGATTCTGTACAAAACAATGTTGGAATGATTGATGAATAGATTTGCAAAATGTTGCAAGGCCGATGTTATATTTTTTTCAAATAACTTCGGAATAGCAGATAATTTCGCAATACCTCCATAATTGGAAATATCAGATCTTACACATTTTTATACCCAGAGCCCATTGAAAATGGGAAATCAGGGTAAAATGGTTTTGTAAATATGTAACAGGCAAAAGGAGGCGTGGTAGACCCCATAAAGTATGTATATTCTTGATAAGGGTGACAAGAAAAGTCGATACAGTCCTGTCCGTCTGTCCGTCCGAATGTATGAAGGCGTCGATTTCCTAAGATATAAGAGCTAGCAGTTCATTCTTTTTCTGTTGGGTTCGTAAATTGCACGCACAGTAAGAGTTTGTTTCAGAAATTGGATAACTTTGATATTTCCAGAGTTATCGATAAAACAATTTATTGGGAATAAGTTATAAAAGTATATCTAATTCATCTATAGAGTTAGAGTCTCCAAGTTTCCGCATATATATATATATATATATATATATATATGTCGAGGCGTAATTAGTAAAAGACACTCAAGTAGAACATATTTGACAATTGGTGAATGCGCTTTGATCCGTTATTCGCCAGATGGTCAAAGTAGTTCGATGCAAATATGCAGAAATGTTGCGAAAGGTTCTAAGTGGCGTACGTGACCAAATAAGGTTTGAGGAAAGAGTTGCACAGGAGATAATTGTTGTGCGTGCAATCTTGAGTCACTGAGAGAGAAAGAGATCGCTATATATTCTATTACAATAGAATGTGTGTGAGCGATGTGGTATTGATGCTGAAGGCATTAATGGTTAGACAGTGAAAGTAGACGGTGCACTCAAGTTTATTCGCCATACGCAATTAACCCTGACATATATATATATATATAAATACTAATTTATTACAATTTCGGTTTTTGTCAGATTTTGGATTCCGGTACTCAAAGCATTTATCGAATATTATCTTTCCAGAAGGGCTCAGGGGATTTCGTAGTCTCGACTACAGCTTTCTTACATGTTTATTTAGGGGAATGATGAAATACCCGTTCCAAATTGAGGGAATACAGAAGTTTCCATAGATAAATTAAACAATTAAAATTAACAATCACATTACAAGATTTCTTATCATCAAGGACAGACGAGGACGGCAAACCGGAAGGTTTGCGCTTCAAGTTAACAATCAATTTTAAAATAGAGGAGAATGCGATCTGAGCTCTGATCACTCACCAATTATTGTGACCTATGGTTCTACAGTTTGCTTAAAGCAAGAACATTATAGGACTATTAATACAAAAATAAACATAAATGCATTTAAAAACTGGGTTGAAGAACGAACCAGTCTTGACATACCGCTAAAGTCAGGGGATCAAATTGCTTCGGTGATTGAAGAACTCACTAACTTAATTCACGTTACTGGATACATGTTCACACAACCACCAAATGAAAATGTAAATCGGCAAACTTTTCTACCACTAGAACTGAGAGCATTTGCGTTTGCTGCAAAAAGAAGGTTTCGGAAAATATGGCAGGCAACTCGAAGCCCTCTTGACAAAAGGAGATTCAACAAAGCTGCCAAGGACTTAAAATTCAAACTATTGGAAATAAAAAATGAAGCGACATCAGAATACCTAAGGAATCTTGATCCAAATACGAATGACCTTGATTACAGCCTCTGGAAAGCGAAGAGGTACCTAAAAAGACCGGCAAGAAGAATAACCACAATTGTTGACAACAGGGGCCAACGTTGCAGACATAATGCTGAAAAGGCTGAGGCTGAGGCATTCGCAGAACACATAAGCTTGGTTTTTAAACCTAATGATCAAAGTGATGCTCACACTTTAGAAATGGTAGATCTTTTTTTGGATCACCTTGCCATCTGAGTCTCCCGATAAGCCAAACGACACTTTCTGAAGTAGAAGAGGAAATAAGAAACCTAAATAAGAAAAAATCTCCAGGATATGACAAAATTTGTGCTCGTACAATTAGATTTCTCCCGAGAAAATGCATCCGACAGCTGACATATATATTTAACTCAATGCTCAGATTGGAAAACTTCCCAGAGCAGTGGATGTGCGCTGAAATAGTAGGATACGGTACGATCAAGCAATGTCATCGCATCACACACTTAATAATTAAGGCATTTGATTCCAAACAATATTGCACAGGAATATTCCTAGATGTAAAACAGGCCTTTGACAAAGTGACCATGATGATAAAGTCGTATCTGGAAAATCGGATTTTTGATGTCCAAGAACAGAACGAATCGTCAAAAATACACTTTGCTAATGCTGGACTTGCCCGGAAACTGTCCTACAGTCTCACTCAATGGATCCACCAGTCCAGTCCAGTCCAGTCAGCAAAACCGTAAAATACGTGGGGAGTGCACTTACCTAGAGGCAGCATATAAATGCAAAAAAAAAAACAGCAATTAAAAAACAAAACCAAAAAAATGTACTGGCTATTAGGACCGCGCTGGCAGTTAAGCCTTGAAAATAAAATACGGCTATATAAGGCCGTTCTAAAGCCAGTATGGATCTACGCGTTGCAGCTTTGGAGAAGAGCTAGCAAATCAAATATTGAAATAATTAAGCGCTACCAATCTAAAACCCTAAGAACATAATTTTTTTTTTTTTTTTTTAATAAATGTTTATTTACAGCTTAACGTACCTTTTAGGCAACTTAATTTAAACGGAAATTAATAAAATATTATAAAACTACTTAAAGCTATATTAATTCTAACATAGGATAAATAAGGAGAAAAAATATATCCCACCCTTCCCCTTTACGCCTCAAACGGTCAAGTCTATAGATAGTAAAATTACTTTAACAAATCTCACTATTATGAATATTATGACTTAGCCATGTTTCAGTGAAAACAATAATATCATATTGTACAATAAAACTATGCAAAAATAAACTTTTAAGTTTTGAATTTAAGCTACGTACGTTTTTGTAAGTCAGAGAAATCTGAGAAGAAGATTGTATAATATTTGATGTTGATTGCACCGAAGGTAGATTCAAGGAAATAGGATACGATTTGTTTCTATTCTTGGTTTTGAATTCATTGACGACTACATGAGGTGGCCAGAATGTAGGATCACATATAGTAGTAAAATATTCAACCGGCACATTGATATTAAGAATGAAGCAATTTCCAGCGGAGTTGGGAAACTAAACTTCGATATGAAAACATTGGCTGAAATCTTGCTAGAAATAAAAGCAAATACTGCCTCACATGTCCTATCAGATGAAAGCCTAGATAAAAAAAAACTTGCTTTCGAGAAGAGACGACAGATAAAGTAATGCCAGGAGTGGCTGATTTATTGTCACTCTTTGAACTGGGACTTGAGTTTCTATAGCAGCAACAACAAGAGAAAGAATAGATTCTGGACCGGGTGATATAAAATGACAATACAGAAGCACAAGGTGAGGGAGGAGAAGGTAAATTAGGTGACGATGTTACCTTCACCTTCCGGTGATACCAACAACAAATGCGTTTCCCATTGAGATAGAGGACTTTCAAAGCAATTTAATATTTAATCAGCCATGTCACTGGATAACTGCTTAGAAATTTTCTTCAGTTTTACAAAAATTGAGCCCTCACAGCACCATACATTTTACAAAAGTTGATCTGTTTTGACAAACAAATCGGGCAAGTCCAGCGTACGCCCCTACCAATTTTGGCAGAGGACATAATCTTGTCATATTATCGTAACACCAGCAATTTACAAATCGTGCTTGTGCAGAATCAACTGCCTGCCTGAAAGTGCAAGATATTTTGCAACAAATCATATTGGTAATTGGGATCAAACTCAATATAGCAATATAGTTCTTGTAGGTGCCGTTTATTTATTTAATAAACATTCAATAAACGAAATATTTCGGCAATCAGAAAACGTACACGCCAAGCAACAATCGATTTTCTACGCTTACTTACAAATGCTGCATGCTATAGTATTCTAAGAATTGCTATTTAATTGTGAGTTTGTAGCGGTGAACTTATTGAGGTTTAGGTAACGATTACATGTTATTTTCAAAAGACCTGGGTTGAAATCTCGCTGGAAACTTTTTGTTTATTAATCCCAAACTTATAAATTTTATTTTTTAAATTCATTAATAATTGTATATTTATGTGCAATGTACGTTTGCTAATCCCGCTGGAAACTTTTTGTTTATTAATCGCAAACTTATACATTTTATTTTTTAAATTCATTAATAATTGTATATTTATGTGCAATGTACGTTTGCTAATTGCCCAAATATTTTGTTTATTAAATAAGTAAAATGCACCTACGGGAACAGAGTATATCACTTTTGGTTGCACCCAACTGCAACGTTCTTTTCTGTTTTCAAACAAAGTGTTATGTTTTTCAAAAGATTATTGTGATATAAAAAGTGGCACCACTTCAAATTCTCAGAAGATAAGACGTGCTGCATTCAAACAAACCGAAACCCCCCTACTAAAACGCAAAGCTTATCAGCAAACGCGCGGAGTGCAAATATCAAACACAAAAGAAAAAAAAAAAAACAAACACACCCATAAAAAGTTACATCGAGCTAGCTAGCACCCAAAAACAATAACAATGAACGAACTACCTGATAGAAACAAAACTTTTAAAACACATGCAAACGAACCAAAATACATCGTAATAAATAGAAAAGACATCGAAACATTTGATGTGAAAACTTTGATTATTATTAATTCTATTTCTAGATGGACAATCGTATTGAGATATTCATATCTTGTAACGAACCTTCGGTTATGCCCGAGTCTAAGCCGGGCCAGTTTCAGCCGACTGTGAGTTCGTTTCAACAAATTTATTTGTTGAAGCCCTTGCGATATTGAATAATAACACTTTGTGAATTTAGTTTGTACTTGGTATATTCTCGTTATAATACTTATTATTATTTTGACGATACAACACACTCGTATAGGTGTCGTGTGTTATGTGTGTTCACGCACTCCGGCTGGGCAGACAATTATGGCTCAGTAGCACCAGGATTCGCCCAAGCGCTCCAGCTCACGCCAGGATTTGCACTGTCTACTCCGGCGGTTCGCTCGGCTGTACAGGCTACTCCTACTACTGGACTCGCTCTTGGCACACCTAGGTTCTTATGCGCACAATGTCTACCTATTCGCACGGCTGCGTGAACCTACACAAGTTTTATCACGAGACTTCTGGCCAGAATACACTTTGCAGCTGCCTTGTATCAACTCGCTAGTTGATGGCCACTACTGCTTCTGTATGTCTGGGTCTTTAAAGGTGTCTGAAGTATCCTCCCAGGATACTTTGGATGCTCCCACGATGTCCTGTCTGCTTCGAGTCCTGGATATCGGTGTCCTGCGTCGATATCGTAGTCCTTCGATGTCTTCACTCGCGTTGACTAGTATGTGCACTTTACTTGAATCTCACTCTTGATCTTCACTCTCGATCTCACTCTTGATTCTTCACTCTTGATTCTCACGTACTTTTTTGAATGCCTCTATGGCACCGCCGGTGCCCTTTTATAGGGTCGCCGCAGGCCCTGTTCGGCTCTGGAGCGGGGCCTGCCTGCCGCTCGTGCCCATCTAACGGCACAATGGCGTGATCTGGGTGACGCCAGCAGGCCGCCAAATGTCGCGGCAGCTTCGCATTGGCCGAAGTACCGCTGTTGCTATGCAAAAAGACAGCGTCCGTCACTTGGAGCGGTACCTCGGCTAACGGTGCCCTATGACCTGCGGTCGAGCGACGCGAGTCAATTGCTGACACTATAGGAGCGAGAGAGACAGACTATAGTCCGCTCTCTGACCCTTCCAGTCGCGAGGGTTGCTCCTATAGTGTTCGCGTCGCTGTGTGGAGCAATATATGCATGCACGTATGTGCATATAAACACACAGCAAATACATATGTTTATATACACTGCATACGTGCATACCTATATTGCTCCTCACACTCCCCTCTTCCTTCGGAAAACACGACCTTCGTGTTTTTTTTAAATTTCGCGCCTCTTTTCTCGTTGCTGCTCCACCTTGCGTTGATCGATGACACGCTGCTCTACAGCGCGTCGATCATTGCTGTTAACGCTCTGTTGACAGCGCCACGCTGCTCATCAGCTGTTTCTCGCTCGCTGCTGGCAACTCTGTGCGTTCTGGTATATGAATTAGATGTTTTAATTTTCTCTTACGTATTTTTTTAATGAAAACTCCACTCCTCCAGCCCGAGTTGATGCCTTTATGATGCCTCTGGACCCGATGGACCTGCCGCCGCCTCTGCCCACGCCCGGGCGCTGCTGCAAACACTCCTCTTCGTGATTGCAGCCCCCGGTGGCTGCGGCGCAGGTGCGCAGGTCAGATTGCCAATTCTTTCAATTGGCACACCTCGTCCCTTGGCGCTGGAAGCGTTGTTTTCAACTGTTGATGGGCTCTTGGTGTCCTCCAGGACTCCTGGATGGAATCACGACTTCAGTTTCTCGTGATGCTGTTGGACTTCAGTTAGTATCGGCGTCGTTCGCAAACCGGTCAACGGCGCCGTGACGTTGAGAAATGGCAATGGCAACACTCTCCTCGTCTTCGCATAGCTCCAGCGGAATCGCTGGCCAATGCACGAGGATTTGCCAGAGCCCCTTTCTCCACCCGTCACGCCAGTTGCCGCGACCGGCCGCGTGGCAGGCGCCCACACTCCCCGTCGTCCAACAGCAGCCACTCACCAGTTTGTGCGTGTTGATTCGCTGTTGCCACTCTCCAGTTTGTGTTGATTTGCCTTTAGAAATTTTGAAGTGGACGTCGTTCGCGACTGGGGCCGGTGCTCGAAGATTTGGCGTCGGTTGTGCGTATCGGAGCACTCCTCATACGCGCATAGCTCCAGCGGAGTCGCTGGCCAATGCGCGAGGATCGGCCGATAGCTCTTCCGACGCCTCAGAACGAACCACCGGTGTGCACCCAGCCGCGTGGCACACGTCCACCGTTACAACTGGCGCCCAACGTGGGGCCCTGCGATAAGAGAATAAGTAATACTTGTGAACAATGGTGCGAGCTTGGGTATACAATCTCAAAAAGGACGATGTGCTCCGATACGGCAACGAATTCGGAGTCACGCTGTCGGGCACATTGGACGTGATGCGGAGACAGTTCGGTGAGTGGGTGGAGACGAATGAGGGAAGGATACCATATTCGCTCAGGCTCGCCGAGCTGGCGCGTCTGCATGGACGCCGCCCTTCGAACAGCGAGGACGCGCCCACGGTCATCGTGGGAAACGAGCAGTTTGAAGAAGATCCAAATGCGGCACGGCTATCTCTGCCATCCACCAGTGCTGCTGCGCGGCTGCAGCAGACAGAGCAAGGAGCATGGAGAGCCACGTCTACACCGCAGCCTGAAACAAGGACGCGAGGGCCAAGCAGCTCAGAGCAGGAGTACCCAAAGGTGGCCAAACAGGTGAGGGAGTGGAACTTCCGGTTCGATGGCACCTCAAAGCCTTTGGAGTTCCTGGAGCAGGTGGAGTGGTCGGCAGACACCTATGGCCTGGATCTGGATCTGATCCCAAGAGCGATGCCAGAGCTGCTGAAAGGCATGGCTCTAAAGTGGTACGTGGCCAACAATAGACACTGGAAGACGTGGGGAACCTTCGTGAGAAGCTTCCAGGAGTTCTTCCTGCCGAGGGATTACCTGGAGGACCTCAAGGACGAGGTCAAGCGTCGGAAGCAGATGGTGGACGAGCCATTTAAGACCTATATGGTGGAGATGCAGACTCTCATGCGGCCGCTGCGTTATGGCCCAGATCATGAGAATAAGTTGATTTACAACAACAGCATCCCTGATCTGCGCGCCTACGCGCGGCCGTATCAGTTCCAGAGTCTGATGGAGCTGATGAGGCTGGCCGATGAGTTCGAGGAACTGGAACGAGACCGAGAGAGGTTGCGTCGGCTGCAGCGGCCAACACAGACGCGTTTGATGGTCATGGCGGATGACGATGGCCACAAAGAGGAGTGTATGTGTCCTCGTCCAGCGCCAAGGGCTGGTGCCCCAGGACAAAGGACACACATTCCCAATCCTGCCAGGGCATGCCGGATGTGCGGCCAGGAAGGGCACCGGGCACTGGAGTGCCGTAACAAGGCACTGGAGTTCTGCTGGCAGTGTGGACGTATAGGCGTGCGCACGATTACCTGTTGCCAGTCGAGAAATGACCAGCGACACCCGCCATCCAGTGGCAAGCGGGAGCCGCGTCAAGGAGGCCCCCAGGCGTTAGTAGGCAGCCTACATGACGAAGGCCACCAACTGACGGCGATCGTGGTCATTGGAGCCAGGCAGCAGAAAGCCACGATCGACACAGGAGCCTCCAGCAGCTTTATTAGCGAAAAGCTCGCTGAAAGGCTCCAAGGAGTGGGCGTGGTGCGTGCCACAAGGCGACGCATACGTCTGGCGAACGGCAGTTGCAGTGAAGTGGACTCGCAACTGGAGACGAAGGTCAGCCTGGGGAGTCAGCAAGTGCACATTGCATTGCTAATACTGCCAGGAGTGATCGACGATCTGGTGCTGGGCTGGGATTTCTTGGCCGGCATTGGCACCACATTGGAATGTGGCGGCTTGGCGCTGAGGCTTGAGCCAAGAAATCCACAGTGGGATGGACAGCGGGAGGCAAAGCTGGCAGTGGCTGTGGCCAGTGAGGAAGTGGGTCGCGAGACGCCGTTAAAGGCGACCCAAAAGGATGCAGGCCGCTTGGCCAAGAGCAAGGAGACGCCAGCTGGGACAGGATGTCGCTGGCTTCGAAAGCTGCGCCAGGGCTTGCACCGAGCTCCGCACAAGTTTCCAGACTACAAAGAAGAGTCTGGAAACTTATATCGACACGTCCCGCACCAAGCCGGCCAAGATGATGTAGCTGCGTGGAGGCTGTGTGTGCCGACAGAGCGGCGCAAGCACGTGCTAGAGATGGGCCACGACGCAGCCACCGCTGGCCACCTTGGGGGCAGAAAAACCATTGCTCGGGTGGCAGCGAGGTACTACTGGCCAGGGATGTACCGGGAAGTGCGCAGCTACGTGCAGCGGTGCGAGCTGTGCCAGCGCTGCAAGTCCAGTCGGCGACAGGCAGCCGTCCACAGGCCCGAGAAGCTCTTGGAAAAGTTGGCACCGCGATACGGAGGGCCGTATACGGTAGTCAAATTTGTGTCGCCGGTCATCTGCAGCATCAACTCAGACGCCGAAAAACGGACCCGGACCGCGCATGTGGCTGACCTGAAGCCGTGGAGAGGCGAGACGGGTGAGTCGCATAGCGTGGCAGCGCAAGCTGCGTAAAGTTAAAATTTCAAAAAAAAAAAAAAAAAAAAAAAAAGGGAGTGAATACACATCGCGATGTGTATTGCCCCTAAAAACGCCTGAAAACACCGAAAACAAAGAAAAAAAATTGAAATTTAAAACTGTTAACAGTGACGCGCAACAACAAATTTTTAAATAACGCGCGCACTGCAGTGGAAGCGAACAGTTAAAACTGTTCGCAAAGTGCGCGCAACAACAAATTTGAAATTGCGCGCGCACTGTTACGTACGCAACAACAACAACACACACAACAAGCAAGCGTACGAAACAACAACACGCTCAGCTGACAAGAGTTGGACGCGCACGCATAAACATAAACAGCAACAATTTATGCTTCGAGCTAGCGCACAACAATAACACACACAGCTGATTAAGGACAAGCGTGCGCAAGAACACGAGAAAAGGTCAATGGCCTCGCGAGAGACGAGCGAGCCCAGCGATCAGCCGTTAGCTCGCGAGAGGCGAGCGAACGCACAGCAAACGCCGTTAGCTCGAGAGAGAGGCGAGCGAAAGCGAAAAGAGAGCGCCAGCATGCAAAACAACCAACAACAAAATGCATACGACATGCAAAACAGCCAACAACAAAATATAGCAGCATACAAAACGGCCAACAACAACATCTACACTGCATATGACACAGGCAACAACAGTGCAAGGCAGGAGAGAGCTTGCAAGGGCATATGTTGGGCCTGTCTTAGGAGGCAGATAAGGATGCGGGGCAAGGGGATGCATTGCAGCGGTATCTGGGCGATACCGTAGCGCTCGGCCTGCCTGGAATTCAGCAACCAGGAAGGGTATGCTAGAGCAGGCCGAAATGCATCCCGTTAGATGCTGATGCCCGCGTCGTCGGCAGAGCGGCGGCGTGGGCTATATAAGAGCATGCAGGCAGAAGGCTGGATGGGCTTTTGGAAGTTGAAACGGTGGACGTGTGCCACGCGGCTGGGTGCACACCGGTGGTTCGTTCTGAGGCGTCGGAAGAGCTATCGGCCGATCCTCGCGCATTGGCCAGCGACTCCGCTGGAGCTATGCGCGTATGAGGAGTGCTCCGATACGCACAACCGACGCCAAATCTTCGAGCACCGGCCCCAGTCGCGAACGACGTCCACTTCAAAATTTCTAAAGGCAAATCAACACAAACTGGAGAGTGGCAACAGCGAATCAACACGCACAAACTGGTGAGTGGCTGCTGTTGGACGACGGGGAGTGTGGGCGCCTGCCACGCGGCCGGTCGCGGCAACTGGCGTGACGGGTGGAGAAAGGGGCTCTGGCAAATCCTCGTGCATTGGCCAGCGATTCCGCTGGAGCTATGCGAAGACGAGGAGAGTGTTGCCATTGCCATTTCTCAACGTCACGGCGCCGTTGACCGGTTTGCGAACGACGCCGATACTAACTGAAGTCCAACAGCATCACGAGAAACTGAAGTCGTGATTCCATCCAGGAGTCCTGGAGGACACCAAGAGCCCATCAACAGTTGAAAACAACGCTTCCAGCGCCAAGGGACGAGGTGTGCCAATTGAAAGAATTGGCCATCTGACCTGACCTAACAGAGCGTTAACAACAATGATCGACGCGCTGTAGAGCAGCGTGTCATCGATCAACGCAAGGTGGAGCAGCAACGAGAAAAGAGGCGCGAAATTTAAAAAAAACACGAAGGTCGTGTTTTCCGAAGGAAGAGGGGAGTGTGAGGAGCAATATAGGTATGCACGTATGCAGTGTATATAAACATATGTATTTGCTGTGTGTTTATATGCACATACGTGCATGCATATATTGCTCCACACAGCGACGCGAACACTATAGGAGCAACCCTCGCGACTAGAAGGGTCAGAGAGCGGACTATAGTCTGTCTCTCTCGCTCCTATAGTGTCAGCAATTGACTCGCGTCGCTCGACCGCAGGTCATAGGGCACCGTTAGCCGAGGTACCGCTCCCAGTGACGGACGCTGTCTTTTTGCATAGCAACAGCGGTACTTCGGCCAATGCGAAGCTGCCGCGACATTTGGCGGCCTGCTGGCGTGATCTGGGTGACGCGTCGCTGTGTGAAGCAATATATGCAATATAACGAACCTTCGGTTATGCCCGAGTCTAAGCCGGGCCAGTTTCAGCCGACTGTGAGTTCGTTTCAACAAATTTATTTGTTGAAGCCCTTGCGATATTGAATAATAACACTTTGTGAATTTAGTTTGTACTTGGTATATTCTTGTTATAATACTTATTATTATTTTGACGATACAACACACTCGTATAGTCGTCGTGTGTTATGTGTGTTCACGCACTCCGGCTGGGCAGACAATTATGGCTCAGTAGCACCAGGATTCGCCCAAGCGCTCCAGCTCACGCCAGGATTTGCACTGTCTACTCTGGCGGTTCGCTCGGCTGTACAGGCTACTCCTACTACTGGACTCGCTCTTGGCACACCTAGGTTCTTATGCGCACAATGTCTACCTATTCGCACGGCTGCGTGAACCTACACAAGTTTTATCACGAGACTTCTGGCCAGAATACACTTTGCAGCTGCCTTGTATCAACTCGCTAGTTGATGGCCACTACTGCTTCTGTATGTCTGGGTCCTTAAAGGTGTCTGAAGTATCCTCCCAGGATACTTTGGATGCTCCCACGATGTCCTGTCTGCTTCGAGTCCTGGATATCGGTGTCCTGCGTCGATATCGTAGTCCTTCGATGTCTTCACTCGCGTTGACTAGTATGTGCACTTTACTTGAATCTCACTCTTGATCTTCACTCTCGATCTCACTCTTGATTCTTCACTCTTGATTCTCACGTACTTTTTTGAATGCCTCTATGGCACCGCCGGTGCCCTTTTATAGGGTCGCCGCAGGCCCTGTTCGGCTCTGGAGCGGGGCCTGCCTGCCGCTCGTGCCCATCTAACGGCACAATGGCGTGATCTGGGTGACGCCAGCAGGCCGCCAAATGTCGCGGCAGCTTCGCATTGGCCGAAGTACCGCTGTTGCTATGCAAAAAGACAGCGTCCGTCACTGGGAGCGGTACCTCGGCTAACGGTGCCCTATGACCTGCGGTCGAGCGACGCGAGTCAATTGCTGACACTATAGGAGCGAGAGAGACAGACTATAGTCCGCTCTCTGACCCTTCTAGTCGCGAGGGTTGCTCCTATAGTGTTCGCGTCGCTGTGTGGAGCAATATATGCATGCACGTATGTGCATATAAACACACAGCAAATACATATGTTTATATACACTGCATACGTGCATACCTATATTGCTCCTCACAATCTATATGCTAAAACAAAACATGTCTCTAGTATTTGAAATGCATTTTTTTCACATTTGGGGTTGGTGTGGCGAAGTCTGACAAAAACCGAAATTGTATTAAATTAGTATCTATATATATGGAGAAGTCTTGGAGACTCTACCTCTAAAGATGAATTAGCTAGAATTTTATAACTGGTTCCCGATAAATTAATTTATCGATAACTTTGCAAATATACAAATTATCGAATTTCTGAAACATACTCGTACTGCGCGTGCAATATACGGATCTAATAAAAAAAAGAATGAACTCTCTAGCTTTTGTATCTTCGGAAATCGACGCGTTCAAACATACGGACAGACGGACATGGCTATATCAACTTTTCTCGTCACCCTAATCAAGAGTATATATACTTTATGGGGTCTGACACGCCTCCTTCTGCCTGTTACATACTTTTAACAAAACCATTATATCCTGATTTCCCATTTTTAATGGGCTCAGGGTATAAAAACCAATAGACTACACATGTGGAAGTGAAGTGGAATCATTAAAAAAAACTCGCGCGGGTTTCTTACTAGTAAAAAACGAATAACAACATACAGGCAATCAAACTACTCAAACTCAAAAGCTATAAATTAAAACGACAGAGAAAGTCGATCACAAAACAGCGCTAACCATATATCACACTCGACGCACTCAACAACTAAGAAACAGCTATAGCGCTACACTATCAAACACAACACCAAACAGTAACACAACAACAACAAACGAAATTACAAATATATTAACAAACACAACCGCCACACACTCCCGCGCTCCAACGACTAACAACAAAACGCACCACGATTTGCCAAAATACCCAACAATGAATTTCTTACACACACCCATACCTACCAACAATCAACTGTTTACAAAAAAAAACATGCCCTCCTATTGAGTCGTAGCAATACTAGTCCATAAATCCGTCCAAACAAAAGAAATAACAACAATGATTTTCAGGAAATTTGTGTAGAATGCACTTCAAAAAAAAAAAAAAAAAAAAAAAAAAAAAAATTCAGACTGATATCAGCATACATCCCACCAAATCAAAGCTTTTCTCTCTTTAACGTCCAAGCCTTATTGGAAACGCAACACATACAGAAACTGGGACTCAAATTCAAACAACTCTAGAGCGAAAATTTTAGAAAAATGCATTGCCCAATCAAACTACATCCTACTAAACGACGGATTACCAACACATCTCAGCACACACAACACACTAAAGAACATTGTCCTAACCTTTAGCAGCCCTATACTAAATACATATACGCAAAAAGAAGATGACCTCTATGGCAGCGACCACTTCTGGGAACCATTCTCAAAATTAACAGAAGAACTCTCCCTACAGATACCAACAAGCACGAACATAAACAAAATAGCAGCTACAATATACAAAATAATAATTTCCAGCGCGCACAAAACAATCCCCCAAACCCAGCCTATGACCCGATCCACAACGTCCCCTGGTGGAATAAAAAACTACAAACACTAAGAGACGAAAAGAAAAGAAGAACAGACTAAAAAGAGAAGTAACAACAGAAAAAATCATACAATTTTAAAAAGTTAACGCAACCTTTATACTTGCCTTAAAAAAGTCTAAAAAAAATGTATTAAACAATTTACCGAGCAAATAGCCCCCGACAGCCCACACAAAAGAATCTGGAGAAATATTCAAAGATTTTGCGGGCTTAACCCCCACAAATACATCCTCTGCATCCTCAACCCCAACACAAATACACACTCCACCAACAAACCAGAAATTGCAGAACTTTTTTGCAAAAACCTTTCGGAAGCAGCAGCCAACCACAACTTCACCAACATTTTCAACTACTTAAAACGTACAGCACTCAACAACATACACAACACACACACCCCCCAAAAAAGAGCATTAGAAATAGAAAAGCAAAACAACTGGACTGGACAGAACAAATTACCCGATGATAAAAAACCTTAACAAAAAAACAATCATTATAGACTTAGAGAACGCCATACTTACCAACTACATTCCCCAAACCAAAGGGGAAATCTGCAATGGACAGCTTACTTTTAGTATACCATCTACTAGCTAAAATCATCTAAAGAAAAAAAAAAAAAAAAAAAAAAAAGCCACACCTCAATAATATCCCTTGACTTTGCGAGAGCCTTCGGCTAAATTTGAATACACTCAATACTCGACCAACTGACCGAATGGAAAACCGGACCAAAAATACACAACTATATGAAAAAACTTCATGACCAACCGAAAAATTACAGTACGCATCAACACAGCCTTCTCTTCCTTCAGGGATCACCGCACTCGGTTGTCCTATTTATAATCGCCTACAAAAACTCACCGTAGTCTTCGGTATTTTTCTGCCGAAATCATAGCAATTGCGGAAACCCTAAATATTTTCAAAAATATTGGGGGTAAATATTGGTCGGACTCTATCCGTCATAGACGCAATAACCAACACAAACAATAGCGAATATTACAGCACACTTATGTATATGCGACATTCTACAACAAATATTCCCAAAATTTAATCTTCTATGGGTACCCGGACACGTAGGGATAACGGAGAACAAACAGGCAGACACTGCGGCAAAAAACGCAGTCGAAGAACCCCTGACAACACAAGACAACTACAACATAAAAGACATACAAAAATACATTTAAAAAACATTCCTTACAAAAATAGAACCTAACAGGCACCTCCACCTGGTATCAAAACACAAATCACAAATACAACAGCTATCACCTCTTCAAAAAAATCAACTTTCTCTAACACGTGAATAATAAATCAAAATAACTAGACTCAGACTCGGACACACAAAAATCACCCACAAATGCTACATTGACCACATCCCCACATGGCCCCACTGCAACCAACACATCACAATATAACACATTTGCCACCTGTAATTCTTTCACAACACATAGAAAATCAATTTTTAAAAAGCACTAACCCAATACCATCAAACACTTCTAAAAATCCTACAATACCTAAAAACCACTAACCTTTACTTTAACATATAAAACAAGTAAGAACGTTGCAGTTAGGCGCAACTAACTGTGAAATACTCTGTTCCCATAGGTGAATTTTTTTATTTAATAAACATTTAATTAAGGAAATATTTCGGCAATTAGCAAACGTACATGGCAAGCAACAAACCTTTTTCCTATACATACAGATTCACATATGTACACACTATACGAGTATACACACGATTTTCTATGTGTGCATGTCAGAATATTCTAAGAATTGTGACTGAATTGTGATTTTTTCGATCGTTAATTTAGTTTTGTCAAAAGGCGCTCTAGCAGTGCCTTATTTGGTTTAGGTTAACAAGGCTCAGATTGAGACAGTGGCGCTGGTGGTAAGCGCTACGCAAACTGCACTTCGGTGCGTGGGTTCGAATCCCGCAGAAAACTTTTTTCCAACAATTATTATTTTTAAATTTTTTTTATATTTGTATATTTAATATTTGTATATTTATTATAAAATGCTTGTTTCCAATTGATAATAATTTATTAACATACGCATATGAATTGTGAATTTAAGCACTAGAAACTGCTTTTCTGATTTGCCACGCTGCAGTGGGCAAGCAATTTTTCTATACACGCATACATGCATATATGTATGCATGTATGTGTACAAAGATGTTTCTACATGTTTGCATATCCAAGTGATATATCAGTGAACTTTGTATTTAGGTTTAGCTAACGATTACATGTTATTTTCAAAAGACCTGGGTTCAAATACCGCTGGAAATTATTTATTTATGAATCGAATACTTATAAATTTTATTTTTTAAATTCATTAATATTTTTATATTTATGTTAAAATGCTTTCTGCCATCTTAGCAATTACTACTAAGCTATTATATGCATGAATTATGCCGTTGACCACAACAAACTTTTTTGCCGTTTTGTCTCGCCGAGCCGACGCTAACATGACTGCAAAATTTGGTTGCTTACATTCCAAAAATGCGAAAATTACAGGGTATTTTTCGATATGCCACGCCACCAAAGAGGCTGAAAAATTATTGTTGGGTAATCGATAGAGGAGGACATTAGTAACTGAACCATCCATCTTTTGCGGTTTGCCACGCCCCCTGTGGGCGTAGTTATATCTACCATAGCTTATTGATCTTTGGTTGTCAACCCGAGTATACATACAAAATTTCAAGTCTTTTGTGTAAATAGTGTTCAAAATATAGCACAATTTGAAAAATCACTATATATTCAGGTCCGATTTGCCACGCCTCCAATGGGCGTAGACATATAACTTTTTGATCGATCTTCTAGAATCATACCATTAACTCACATGCAAAATTCCAGCGTTCTAGCTTTAACGGTGTAGAAGATACGTTTTTCCCGATTTATCACGCCCCCAATGGGCGTAGATATATTCGCCATAGCTTTTTGGGTTATCACCCTGAGTATACATTCCAAATTGCAACTCTCTAGCTCATCATCTAGTATGATTACTATTCTATGGGCGGAAGAGTTTTCCGATTTGCCACGCCCCTAGTGGGCGGATCGGGAAAATTTCTACACTTTATAATTCGGGAGCATATTTGAGTATATGTTTAAATTTTCAGGTCGTTAGCTCTAGAAGAAACCCAGGAGAAAGGAAAAGAGTATACTATGATCCGATACTCGAATTTTTTGAAAAGCATATCAGCTTTTGGCAAGGGCACAGATGAATTGAAGATCAAGAGGGATGTTTGTTTCTTCAATGACATCGTACTTGAGTCACAATAATTGATTATGCACATGACAAGGATTCCAGCAGAAGAATTGAAGAGCAGCCTGGAAATGATGTTGACGAAGTTGAAGAAGGCAGGTGGTCAGGTATGCCTAAAAAGCCAAACAGGCTTAAAGAAGTGACCAACTAAACAGTAAAACGCAGTAAATGTAATGCTCAACAATAACAAGTTCACGTAATTGTGAACCAAGCACAGAGCCAATAAGGATAATATAACGCATTGATGCGCAATGACTCATGAAACCTAGTAAATTTAACACCTTCTAAGAAGCCCATAGGCTCTAAATATATATTTCCTTTTTTAAAGGAATCAATCTGAAACAAGTAAGAAAGCTGTAGTCGAGACTGCTCGACTACGAAATCCCCTGAGCCCTTCTTCGAACGAATAATTTTCCATGAATGCTTCGTTTCGATTCTCCACGTGTAAGAAACTATACATGCAAAAACGCGAGAACACACACACGCTGATCTATGCTTGCACGCCTGTATGTGCGTAAGCATTGCAGGCGGCTTGCTGTCTCGCTGCATTTGTTGCGAGGCCGCGTGGGTTTTGCTGCGAAAACTTTATTGATTAATAATTCTGTTTCTAGATGGACAATCGTAATCAAATTTTCAGATTATGATCATGACATTCATCTCTATATGCCAAACAAAACTGTATGTCTCTAGTATTTGAAATACATTCTTTACACATTTACAATCTGACAAAACCCGAAATTGTATTAAATTAGTATCTATATATATGCAGAAGACTTGGAGACTCTAACTCTAAAGATGAACGAGATATAATTTTACAACTGATTCCCGATAAAGTGTTTTATCAATAACTTTGGGAATATAAAAGTTATCGAATTTCTGAAACAAAAACCTAACACAAAAAAAAATAAGAACTCTCTAGCTCTTATATCTTCGGAAATCGGCACGTTCAAACATACGGACAGACGGACATGGGTATATCAACTTTTCTCGTCAGCCTGATCGAGAATATATATACTTTATGGGGTCTGCCACGCCTCTTTCTGCCTGTTTCATACTTTTAACAAAACCATTATACCCTGATTTCCCATTTCCAATGGGGTCAGGGTATACAAATTTAATATCTTATTTATATCAAGCCCTATTAATAGTCAAACCTTCTTACAGCTAACTTCGCACTCATACGTCGAACAGGAAGCATGTAATTGCACGCTTATTACATGCTTTCTGTTAACTCTTTCGTTGTCATTACATCCTTTCGGTTTGGATGCAAAACGATCGCGTCCATAATAACCAAGCCTTTGCGCACTTATTCATATGCGTGCATTAATTGGGTGCAATAATATGGCAAATTACTAAAATTCTGCGCTGTTTTCAGTAAAATAACGCAAAATCCGTGTTTCGTGCTTGTGCAAGAGTATAAATTTAACGCATTACTCCTGTAATCTTCGCATACCAACAACTTTGAGCTCTTTCGGTTATTCTCTTGTGCTTTTTCTTCGTCATGTTAAACTCAGATGCTAGTACAGTTACGCCCAAAAAGCGAGCAGATTTTCCAATCTGCCACAACTTAAATGCACAAGGTTGTCTGGGTCTGGCTTAGACCACTCCAATTTTGTCACCGATGGAAATACCCTTTGCATCACCTTTCAAGGTCACTCATCGGAGTATGCAACTAGCATAACGGCCATGGTGGCAGAAAATATAACTGGCAGGCAGCCCAGTTCTAGCCTAAATACGAGCAATTGGAACATACCGCAAAATATAGTCCATAAGCCACAGCGAGTAGATTTCCTTCTCGGAGTCAGCCTTTTCTATTATATGATTTGCTTTGTGTGGATCAAATCAAGTTGGCGCCTGGACTTCCACTGCCCTAGGCGAAGCTGGCTGCCCTAACTCTATGCTAATACCTTCAAAAACGCCTTCAAATCCGAGTACAGAGTCCGGGAAACTGAGCTGCAGCGAGTCCGTCGTAAGGATCATCAATGGACATATTTTCTTTCTCATCACTGCGTTTTGAAAGAAGATAGCTCGACTACCAAACTTCGAGTCGTCTTTGATGGATCAGCAGCTACGTCATCTGGTTATTCGTTGAATGCAGTTCAAATGTCAGGCCCTGTCATTCAGCCGAAAATGATCGACATATTACTGCGATTCCGGTCCTATCCAGCTGCACTCACCGGTGATATTTGCAAAAATTTTCAAAGTATCGATGTGTGAAGATATCGGAGCCGGACAGCAATCTGCAATGCATTCTATGGAGGCATAAACTTGGTTGGGACGAGAGTCTTCCGTCGGCATTTCACACTGCATGGCTGGACATCTGCAGTAACTTTGGCAGTGGTCTTAGGAGTGCCTTTCCCAGGCTGGCATTGGTACCAGGAGAGATGATTGAGGTCCATGGATCCATCGAGGCTTACGGAGCCTGCATCTATATTTGTATCCAAAGGGCAGTAAAGCATCATCAAGTTACTTTGTTCAAAGTCTCGAGTTTCTCCCTTGAAAACGCTCACGGTTCCCACGCTGGAACTAGGCGGGGCAGAGGTGCTTGCACGTCTAATGGATGAAGTGTCTCGTTTAGGAATTTTCGCAGGCAAATTGTTGTTCCGACTCTACTGTAGCACTATCTTGGATTAATGACGAGCCTGGGCGATTTAATGTTTATGTTTCAAATCGCATCGCCACGATACAGGATCTCACATCAACAATGTATTATTATCTCGGGGTTCATTGCCCGCTGAGTTGAACCCATCATCACTTTGGTTCAGCGGTCCTGGCTTCATTTGTAAGCCCAGATCTCAGTGGCCAGTATTATCGCTTCCAGAAAGAACTTCAGTTGAGCATCGAAAGGCCGTTCTTCTTGTGAAAGGCCCAGTCCGTGACGCCTCTAAAGACTGCATGTATGAGAATTCGTTCAGTCGATTGCATCAAAGTTTATTTTAAAAAAGTCATGATCTCTGTCTCTATTTCTTGATGAAGTCGGACGGCATCGTGTAGATGGTCGCGTAAAAAACTCTACGCTAAACTTTGATAGTCGCCATCCAATTGTCTTGCCCAGAAGTCATCCTGTAACTCGAGATATCATCATGCATTACCATCAGCGAAACATGCACGCTCAGTCCCGAGCGGTACTTGCTTTGGTTCGTTCATAATTTTGGCCAATTGATGGTAGAAAAACTGTAGCCAGTGTGATACAGAGATGCGTCATTTGCGTTCGCGCAAAACTACGACTCATTGACCACATAATGGCAGATCTACCCAAGGATCGCGTCGAAGGCTGCCGCGTCTTTGGAGTGACTGGAGTCGATTTTTGGGGGCTATTCTTTTATAAGCCTGAGACACGAAATAAGGCTCCTGTGAAATGCTACATCTCTGTATTCGTTTAGTTAAGGATTTAACTACCACGGCATTTTTGCATGCCCTCCAAGGGTTTATTGCACTAGAGGAAGACCAATTCAAATCTGGTCTGACAATGCCACAAACTTTCTTGGCGCCCGCAACCATCTTCAGGAGTTGAAGCGTCTATTCATTATATATATTTTAGTCGCTTGGATGCCTGGCAGCAGGTAAGCTATCTCCAGTAGGTATTCTGGACACGTTGGCGGGACGAATACCTCAACTTACTACAACAGCGAGAAAAATGGAGAACGTCCACGGGTGGCCGTACTTAAAACTGAAGCTGGCGAGACAAGAAGAGCAACAAACAAGCTGTGCTTGCTGCCCCTTAAAGATTCTGTTTAAGGCTAAGTCTTCAAATGGTGAGGATGTTGGGCCCAGCAATCAGCGCTTCATAATAATTAAGAGCGGCAGTTCACCGAACATATTAACATCAATGATTATTTATGAAGAGATTCCGCTCTCCTTTTAAGCGTTCATTCGTTCTCCCACGCAGCGGCTCAGCTTTGATCAGCCGGCTCGCGTAGATCGACAGTAGTACATCATTTACTCTCGCTTAGTGCAGATTGTTCTAGTTGACTATTACTTATATACATACATATAGTAGCGGACAGCATGACGGCTAGTGATACTATCACCTATTAGCTTCCTACCAACTTGAGCAAGGTTTGCTCAGGTATCCAAGCCTAATCACGACCCCTGATCACGCTGGCGGAGCCTCGAGGGCGCTTTGTCGCGCATCTCGGCTTTCGCTCCTTCCCGCATGCGATTGCGTGGGCGTGATCGGCGAGGCTCCCGTAGCGCAACATAACCTCTTGATAATAACCTTCCCTTCCTCTCTACCACCGTGTCCTGGTATAACTTACAAATGTATTGTAAGTTCCAGCCATGGTCAGATTGAGTCGAGCCCCGGCTGGAAAGTACTCTTACAAGTCAGTTTGAACTCCTTCTAAATTTATTCAAGGTCACTAAAGAAACAGGTTCAGCTCTCAGAGAGTTGCATGGCACTATTCATAGGTGTATCACTGCACTCGAGTATGCTTGGGACTGTATTCTTATGTTCCTGCGCACATTTAAATGGCCGGAACATTAATACGAAAAACAAAGATTTCACTTTAACCTATGGAAGGTGATCTTTCTGCTCCGAAAATTCCAATCTCAGTTCCGAGAACCCTTTACTTTCAAAACGAGTCAACTCATTCCGCAACGCAAGTAGATACGAAAAGCGAGCTGTGATATTCTACATTCAGGCCCAACACTTCAAACATTTCATTCTCCTCCTCCTTTCGCCTTCCAGGTAAAGTTGCCAGCATCCCATCATGCCATCATCGTATGAGCAAAGGAGTCCGCGCTCACCGGAAAGGCCTTCGATTCTTGGAACTTTCGACGGAAAAACAGATTCGTGCGGAACTTATAAACAAGTAATGCACGAGCTGCTTGGCTTAAAAGCACTCTGGGAAATTCTGCCGTAGCAAAGGAGGGTGCAAAACATGAGGCTAGGATCACCACACTCTCTTACACCTCCATGGATCAGAACATTACACTGCGGAATTACAACAACGATATAAATGGGTGCCTGCAGCTCCATACGGGATAGTCAAGATGGACAAAACAGTGATGCAATGAAAAGAGAGTCAAAAGTATATATATGCCGAAAGTCTACGCGTGACGAATGTGGAGGAGGACATTGATAACTAAGGAGGATACTTTGAGCGCATATCCAGGACAATGGGCAACCCAGAAGCATTAGCTGCCACCAAAGAGAAAATTGGTGTAGCGAAACCTGCAATAGGAGTAAGTTCACATAGCCATGAGAAATTGTGCGGCAAGTGAAACTGGGTATGCTAAGAGTCGGAGTATACAGAACAAATCTTGACGTACCCAGCGCTTGAGTGAATTATTGCGTGACTGAACCATAATCGGTAACCTAACCGAAGAGTATTGAACGCGCACTGGACGATCCTGTATACAGGTGTGCAGCTAAGAGACGAGTCCTTGCACATAGCAGGAGTACCTTAAGCAGACATATAACATACAAGTGAATTCTGATTGTGAAAAACTACAGAGAATAAATCCAGTTCAAACTATAAAAACACAATTGACACAAATTGAAATAAATATTTATCGCAGGTGCTTCAACAAATAAATTTGTTTGCACGAACATACAGTCGGCTGAAACAGGACCGGCCGAAACTCGGGATGTTCCGAAGGTTCGTTACATCACCTCACAGAGAAAAACATATTTATTTTCATATATAACATAAAACTTTTTAAATTGGCAATTATTAATAATCCATCCAATTTTTAGACTCTGTTCCCAAAAAGTGAAAAAGAGTCTATTGGTTTTGTGCAATGATAGTCTTCATATCCGTCTGTCTGTCCGTCAGTCTGTCAGTCCGTCTGTCCGTATGAACGGAATATTTTTCGGCGCTTCCAGATCCGTCCTCTAGGGCCGTGGCAAACCGGAAAGTTCTTGCGCACGTATGTCAGTAACCATACTAGTTGATGAGCTAGACAGTTGTAAATTGGAATGTTTACTGGCAGTGACAACCCAAGTTCAAAAAGCTATAGCGAATATATCTACGGCCATTGGGAGCATGGCAAATCGGGAAAAACGTATCTTTTACACCGTTAAAGCTAGAACGCTGAAATTTGGCATGTGAGTTAATATATGAATATCGATCAAAAAGTTATATGTCTACGTCCATTGGGGGCGTGGCAAATCGGACCTAAACATATAGTGATTTTTCAAAATGTGCTATATTTTGAACACTATTGACACTAGAGACTTAAAATTGGGCATGAATACTCGGGTTGACAACCCAAGACCAATAAGCTATGGTAGATATATCTACGCCCACAAGGGTCGTGGCAAACCGTAAAAGTTTATATCTCCTACAGTTTTAGAGCTAGAAGCTTTAAAATTGGAGAGTTCAGTTACTAATGTCCTCCTCTATAGATGACCCAAAATGAAGTTTTCAGCCTTTTTGGGGGCGTGGCATATCGAAAAATACCCTCTAATTTTCGCATTTTTACTCTTTCGGCTCTTTCTAAGAACTGGCCAAAAATTATGCGTCTACGCCCACTGGGGGCGTGGCAAATCGGCAAAGAAGTTTGTTGTCGCCAACTGCATAACTCATGCATATAATAGCTTAATAGCAATTGCTATGATGGCAGAAAGCATTTTAACATAAAAATAAAAATATTAATGAATTAAAAAAAAATAAAATTCATAAGCTTTCGATTACCAAACAAAAAATTTCCAGCGGGATTCGAACCCAGGTCATTTGAAAATATCATGTAATCGTTAGCTTAACCTAAATAAGTTCACTGCTATAAACTCACAATTCAATTGCAATTCTTAGAGTACTATATCACGCATCTTTTGTACGTATGCATAGAAAATCGCTTAATTTGCGCGCACGCATTGTGTATACTCGTATAGTGGGTATATGAAAACGTTTGTTGCTTGCCATCTACGTTTGCAAATTACCGAAATATTTCGTTTATTAAATATTTATTAAAGAAGTAAGAATGCTCTAGTCGAGACGGCTCGACTATGAGATACCCTGAACCATGAAAAAAAAAAACTAATACTCTTCTTTACGAACGTATGAGCGTGCGCTCTGTTAACCGCGCAGTTGATGCCGTGGCTTGGGGGTGGGTTGGGCTATTCTTGGACGCGTATAACTCCATTTCTAGATGGACGATCTTTGTGAAACTTTCAGAGTACATCAAGAGTATCTATGTGCCAAATTACAAGTTTCTAGTATTTGAAATACGTTTTCTTTTAAATTGGTGGCGAAGGGGGCATGGTATCCAAAATCTGAAACTAACCAAATCTACGTATCCATAATATCTATCTAAATATATAAAGTCGAAGTCTCTAGATCAAACGCTGTAGAAGTTATGCTCAAAAAACGTAAAAAAGTAAATGAATTTTCGATTTTTTGATCGTTAAATATGAGTATTCATGTGAAATGTCAGCTCTCTAGCTCTTGTAGGTTCGGACGGACAGGGCTATATGAACTTTTTTT